>JASCZW010003475.1:0-193361 GCA_034211315.2 Aedes japonicus
TAAATAGCATTCTCTACAACCTCTTGAACGAATTTTTCGTGAACTTCAACGTTTTCTTGGAAGTTGATAAGAATGCTGCGAGAAGCTTAAACATTGAATGCGAACTAGAAAACTCGGTTAGTTACTTAAAAATAAGCTGAATAGAATTCTCATCATAATCCATCGATTTGCTGGTTAAGCCAAAAAACACCCTTTCACCAGAACTTTTGGTTGCTTGGGCGGTGTCCAATATGGTCGAATACCATTTTTCATTATTTTGTTCTGTACAAGTATTAGTGCCTTCTTCAGCTTCTTGTGTACACAAATAGATGTGCGTGGTATTGCCTGTCTATCAGTTCTTTGTTGTTTATTATGCGCGATGGATCAACATCGGGAAATCGTCGAGAATTGTTTTTTGAACAGTGATCGACCCGGTTAAAGGGTATCGGATTAGCCAGGAAGAACACACAGCGCGTGGTTTAACTTCTAATGAAAGAGAACGTGTACTAACTTCAGATTGTTTACATGGAATGAAAAGTTACGATGGCTGCCGAATGACAGTTTTGCTCTGCACAGTGCCGTAGCTCAGAAGTGGGGGGGCAACGAGTGCAGTGGGTGCCAACTCAACTACCCCGCTCAACCACAGCAGGTCTCCAAGCCTATTTTGGAGCGCAATAATCTGTATTCTGGTGACCCAGCCAAGCAGCAAAAATTTCTTGCGAACCAATTACATGCTAATACGGAGGTAATGCATCGATTTGCACTACATCAAGAAAAGCCGAGCATGGTCCAGGAAGCAATTTTTTTTTTAATAATCATTTATTTGTACAGGCTCAATCGAATAAACTTTACAGAGCCAAATTTTCATACTTTTATACATCATTTATCTTAAAACTAAAGTTAGGAGGATAGAGCCGATTACTCGCGGCCGTCTCGAGGTTAATAGGAATTACAAATTACGGATGGGAAAGAGGGTGGGAATTTAAAGTATGGTTTACATAACACATTAAATTTAAATTCTAAATTATTGAAACACTTATAACTACTACAACTTTTGGTTTTCTTTTTATTCGAACATTTTTGAAAGAGAAAAAAAACACACGAACACAGAAAAAAACTTATACTAAAAATACATCTTAAACTAACTACAATCTAATGCTAATGTTAGTCAAAAACACATAAATGAGTTTCATGTACTCCAAATCACGTACAGCCAAAATATCTCGAATGGGCACATTGGGTTGTCTACCTCGAGCCTGAAGGGAATCATAAAGCCCCGATCTGACCTCACGATGCTCAGAACAAGACCAAATAACGTGATCTGCGTCCTGATAGCTTTGTCCACATTCACAGAGATTGCTGTCGCTCAGCCCAACCCGGTATAATTGAGCGTTCAAAGAATAATGATTGGACATGAGGCGAGACATGACACGAATGAAGTCTCGACCCACATCCATCCCCCTAAACCAAGATTTCTTCGACACCTTTGGGATGATAGAATGTTGCCATCGCCCCAAATCTCCTTTACTCCATTTATACTGCCAGCTGACGAGTGACTGTTGACGAAAAATAGGAAAAAATTCGTTGAAGGCGATTTGTCGATCACAAATATCGCCTTCCATAGCGCCCACCTTGCAAGCGAGTCCGCTTTCTCATTGCCCGGAATTGAACAATGAGATGGGACCCATACAAAGGTGATGATAAAATAACGCGAAGATAAAGCACTTAGAAGCTCCTGTATTTTCATGAGAAAATACGAGGAGTGCTTTACCGGCCTCAAGGAGCGAATAGCCTCTATAGAACTGAGACTATCCGTGAAAATGAAGTACTGATCCGGTGGTAATGAGGCAACAATTTCTAGCGTAAAATGTATTGCCGCTAATTCAGCGACATACACGGAACAAGGGGCTCCAGGAAGCAATTGAAGGCCTAGAAATTTTGCTCACAAGCATCAATCATTAGCTGACCTGAGACCTTACTAAATAAAAGCAGTAGTATATCTGGAAGTGCCGTTGCCATTATAAATCATGTTACTTCGTTATTTGACACGTATCGTTAAAAGCGCTGACTTCAGAATTTTCAACTGACCTGCGCATATAAACAATGAAAAAAGCCAACATAATCAACTGTCTTTAGATACAGCGGCTAGCTGCACTATACATGCAAATTCTCTCGGGCTTGATAAAAAAAAAAATTATGTAAGAGAAAATAAAGCTCAAATTGATGGCATACGGCGAAGTTTGAGGATAAAAAGTTTCGTCAATGAAATGCTTCTACACAGAAAAAAAAACATGGTTGAAACTAAATGGTTGATTAAATAAAAAATACACACACCTACGTTTTTTTGCGGAAAATTATTTCGTTTAGTTCTTCTATTTTAAAAATTGCAGAAGAAAATACTATGACCTGTCAAAATTTATGGTATTTTTCACGAAAATGCACTGGTTTATATGGAAGCTATGGTAGATTGCCACTGTATTTTCAAATACAGCCAAAATAGTAGGAACTACCGCACTTTTTGTATCTGTGAATGAACTTAAAAAAGGGAAAAGTTTCATTCTAAGAACGACCACGTTAAAATCTATAAATTCATGCATTAATTGTTATGTTATGTATTCTCCGTGCGTGGAGTAACGATTATGATGCAGAAGAAGATGTTCGCTCATCACCATGAGGCACCAAGAGTGAACAACAATGTTTTTGGCTAGAATGAAAGATGTGAAGAGAAAGTGTTGAAAGTTCCGTCAGAGTGTGGCAGGTAGGAAAATTAACAGATGTTTTTTGAAACTTGAGCGAAAGGGCATGTATCCAATGGTACTCGAATGGTTGCGAATCAAAACAAACCCAAAAAAAGGAGGAGTTCCTCTCCCATGTGCGCATCAGTAAACAGAGTGCACACAATAGATCGCTAAGAATAAACTATACAAGCCACAGTGGTACATGAGCGTCTTTCCACGCGTCAATTTTGCCTGTTGTAGTGGCGGACTTGTTCCGTCGCTACAACCTACCCTGCAGTGGGATGTTAGGCAAAGATTGACGTCCATGGTTCGAGTACCATTGGATACATGCCCTTTTGCTCAAGTTTCAAAACATCTGTTAATTTTCCTACCTGCACACTCTGACGGAACTTTCAGCACTTTCTCTTCACATCTTTCATTCTAGCTGCAAAACATTGTTGTTCACTCTTGGTGCCTCATGGTGATGAGCGAACATCTCCTTCTACATATAAATTCATGCAACGCATGTATCTAAACAAAAATAAAACAAAAAGAAAATAAAAAACTAAAACTCTACAACTGAAGTCACACATTAGCAAACAAAAATATTTCATCAAAATTCATTCCAAAAAAACCATAAACACGCCGGTTCCATTAAATTTTCATTGATTTAATTGCAAACGTAGCAACGCTCACACCGGGTTCAGATAATAAAGTGTGTGAGATCAAAGTATTTATTATTAAGTCAAATTCTATTTCTTTTTCAAGTTCAGTTAATACAGAATCCAGGGAGACCTATTCAGCTATGCTTCCTTTTTAACCGAATGCGAATTGCCGGGTCTTTTGTTTAACACCTGCCATAAGATTTGGTACAGTCTCCTTGTCCACTTTATTCGCCGCAAAACGCCAGTTTGCTTTGAACTGTTTCTCGCTCACAGCAGCTTTTTGAGTCTTCCAAGGTTCCGCTTGACGATGGCCCAATATTGTTCGATTGAGCGGAGCTCCGGCGAGTTGGGAGGGTTCTTGTCCTTGAGCACCATTTGAACGTTGTTGGCAACATACCACTCCATGGCCTTTTTCCTTAATGGCAAGATGCCAAATCCGGCCAGCAATAGAACGAAACAATTGTGTCGCTACAGGAAAAGCAGTAGACGTTTTTGTAGACACTCGTTCAAATAAATTTCCTGGTTGACAGTTCCGGTCGCAATGTAAACGTTGCTTTTTCAAGCCATAGGTACAGATGACCTGCCACGCCAGATATTTCTTCGCGAACTTTGACAGTTTAATGTGCTTGAAAATATCTGCCACCTTTCCTCGTCCAGTTGCCGTATAACATTCCTGTCGCAATCAAACTTCGTCAACATCGTCGTGTACAAATTTCGCGATCGTGCTTTGGTGGACGTGTTCTGTTTATCGTCGTGATTTGGAGTCACCACTTTCCTGTACGTCGAAAGTCATTTATTAGGCGAGTTATTAATAACGAAAAATTCACGGAAGAATCCATTATTAACGTTTGTCGTTTAGACCCTAATGAATTTTTTTGTCGACATGTCATCCAACCAAATGTTGGAGATCCATGGAGTGCAGGTCCTGCCAACAAAGTTCCGGTGATGCTCAAAGACAACATCCCCTTCACCGGCGTTGGTACCTTAGTAGTAAGCGAGACTGCGCTTGACACCGCAGGGACTCTGAATTCAATCCCTACCGAAAACGGTGGGATTTTTGAGGATGCATAAAAAAATCTATGTTTCGATTACTATAGCTGAACAGTCATCAATTCAAAGTGCCCCAATAATTATCGACCCACCCTTTAGAAAAATCGAAAACTATGAAACCAATCTTGTTACAGTTCTCATATAATGTACCGATTTTTCTAGAAAATCTTGAAACCATCAGTGACGACATCATTATTTACCAATCAGTTGCTTCAAATGTAATCCTCAGGTCGTTGAATGAATAGAACTGCAATACATACCTGTGGAGAAAAAAAAAACAAATAGAGACCATTAGTTATACTATTAAGTTATTTAAGAATAAGTAAAATTAAGCGTAATCACAATGGTGGAAATTAAATGGATGGATTGTCCAATGGATTGAAATATCCAACGAACTTTTTTTTCAAAGTGGTGAAGCTTGACACAGCGCAAGCCCCACCGAATCTGTCAAAACATGACTATTCCCAGGTAACCAATAAACATTAGCACATGCAGTAAATCAACCCTTAATCTGCATTTTAGATGCTACAAACGTTATATTAGAATTATATCAGCATTTTGAATGCTATCTGTTGTTGAATTTCAAATGTTATTTTAATGCTTGTAGCTTGTAATAAGTATTTCGAATGCAAAATAGCATTAATGAAGGATTATCATCGGATTACAGTTAATCAGCCGTATATTGAGCCAAAAGCGGTATTTATGTTGCATTTAAGGCGACTTAATTGCTTGATGAGGCTGCCATTAAGATGCTTTAGAACTGCTTATGGGTGTCCTGCACTCAGGAAAACAAACATAAGAATTTCAGACGGTTCAACTTATGAAGAATTCTATGGAATTTCATAAGACTGACTTAGAACGGATTTTGTATCATATGACGTTGTTGTTGCACGTCTTTAAGCTTTCCTATTTACAAGTGTTGATATATACTAGTGGTCAAGTCACTCGACCCACAAATTTAACGTTCAACTTTTTAATCCAGATTACTCCATATTTTCAATTTTTAAGGAAAATTAATGAAATTCATACTGATTTCTTATGGAAAATAATCATAATGCAATGAATATCGAAAGCACATTTCGTTTGGTGTAGGTTGATTATGCTTCTGGAAAAATTTAAAATATTTTTTTTTTATATATATATATATCCTCTAGTCGAATTGGTTTTGTAAACTCCTAATTGGTATCACGTAAGATTTGGTGCTCTGAGACTTTATATACGAGCGTCAATGTTGACACTAATTCAAGTCACAACACAGTCATAACGTCAATCAAACGCAAATTTCAGTGATGATCTTTCCAGTCTCGGAACACTTAATTTTACCGGATTTAATTTTGACCAGATCCATCTATTTCCCACGAATCCCCTTAAAATATCGTAAAATGTGTTCTTCGCTTAAAATCATGAAGATTGGAATGTCATAAACTTGGTTTTCGAATAGATCATATCTCTAAAGTTGCGGAGTGCTAAAAAATCAAGAAAATAACTGTTTCATAAATTCATTTCGCAAAATCACGATTGGTATCGAAAGTCGAAGCTACACCAAGAAAAAGATAACATCTGGAAAATCGGCATGAAGTAATAATTCACTAGACTCAGATTTCAGGGGGTATGGGATTAGCGAGTTCAAATTCAAATTTAAGAAATATAAGTAGAGGAAAAGGGGCGACTGACACTAAGGGAATTTAAATATCCCGCAAATTCAGTACCTAATATTTACATTTATTTAATTATGTATAAACATAACATGAATTATATTAGAAATGGTGGTGGATAGGAACAAAACAATTATTGGAAGCTTTTTATGACGTTGCACAGTTTAGAGACTTAGGTTAATCCTTGGTATAAATGAAATCAGTTTGAATTGAACTCCACTGGGGACTTGTGCCCGATTCATTTATTTCGTCATATATTTCTTATGGATATCCGTTAATATAATCAACAACAGCTCCCAAACGATAAGGTTTGTGACAGATTGTAACTCCTCACGATAATCTGTATCGATTCTGGTAATTTACTTGTCTATACCGCACACTCAATTTAAACATAATCATACACATCTCATACGGAGAGCAGCGAACAACAGAAAGTGTGTGCGTGTGTATAGAAAAGCCCGCAAATTCAGACCTCGTCATCATCATTCATTTCCTTCGTCGGATGTGGGCTCAGAGCTTGAGATTGACGGATTTGGGCCAAACAGGTCAGCCGGTAGTACTATTATCATCACCATCATCATCATCATCATCATCATCATCATCATCATCATCATCATCCATCCCCTTTCGTATCCTCCAATATTTAGTGGCAAGCGCAGATCATCCACCGACAATAAGGGTTGTTTATGGGGTGAATCTGCTGTTTGTGATACAGACAGTGGGAGAATTCAGAGATTGATTCAATTTTGCCTAAACATTTTAGTCTGTGAGTTGAACAGCACATCCATTACCACTTCTATTTGTTTTTGATGAAATATTTTCAAACCCCTGTGATATCAAGTTCAGTTTAGCGATCCGAGAGATCTTCTTGTTCAGACCTTCGACCTAGAAGAGTCACTATTTGCAAAAGCAGATTTGCACATCTGAAATGTTTTCACCCAATTGCTTGATTTCCTCAAAACCACCCGGCGCCCCACAACTGCTTGACAGTTTGATTATCTGGAGCAACTGCCCTAATGATAACGGAGCCTCTATCAGCTTTAAGATCCGGGTTCACATGTTTGTATCTCTTTGAAAGATGTTTACAGAACGCTTCCATGTGTACCCGCTCCGCCAATCCCGTAACCATGGCAACGTAAACAGATATCTCGATGCACACAGAGACAGCGCAAGTAGCGCTGTAAATTGGGAGAAGATAGTCCATAATGCATCCTTGGTGTAAAATAACCAGTGATAGATTTCCAAAGTGTTCTCAATAGCAATTCAGTTGATAAATCCGAAAACTGAAATAAATCTTAGGAATATCTTATAATCAGTGCTCGTGTGAATGCCCTGTTGGTAAAAGTTTTGTATTTTCTTCTCTGTCTAGTCTGGGCGAGCGCGATTTATTGCGCTGCGATCAAATTGAAGCTTTACCCCCCATGCCAAGATTCCTCTGTAATTGTAAACTCCTTGTAGTGTGTAGCACGAAGGTTAAGGACGTTATTGGTGGAATCCTTCTTCTATACCATTTACTTTATCATCGCATTTTTCCTGGCTAAAATGAGGCTATCGACTTTAAGTACAAAATCGAAAATTAACTGGTCCGAAGTTACACAATCTCAAAAACGAAAAAAAGTCCAAGAAGTTTGCAACATGACATTGTTTCTAGATAGTTGCTGCAATTTTTTTAAAATAATATTTACATAAAAGAGATTGAAAATCAACTATTTTGATCAAAGCAACGCGATGGAATTCATCTTAGTAAAAGTTGCAAGGCAACTTTTTGCATTAAACATTTTTCATAGTAGCATGGGACCGAAAGGCGGCACTTCGATTTGTTTTTACCCTTAAGTGTTCGGCAGGGTACCCGGCTACCAGCCTTGGTAAAAGCACCAGACCGTCCCGCAACGCAAAGGACGCGACACGAGTGTACACGGTCGTGTTTTGCTTTTGTTGATTGAGTTTAACAGGCATGGAACGGTTAGAAGCTGTTTTCTGCAATCGGACATAATCGGAAACACTCGGCTGTGGTCACGGTGTCCGAAGCCAAAACCACGAGCACTGACACTGGTGTTGTACCCACCGCGTTGCGTGTTATGTTAGTCTGGAAGCACGAAGTCAAAGTGGTGAATATAATGCACGTGCTAGCGTGGTGAAAAGTAGCTCGGCGTGCAGTGTAGTGTTTAGACATGGCTGCCGGTTACCTATCAAATTCAAATGAGTGTAACCCCAGCAAATATTAACCGATTTCAATTCTTTTGGCACCGTTAGATTCAACAACTCATTCGTTTTGTGTGATGTAAAAGAAAGCCACCACCAGTGCAGGACTTGCCAAGGCGTACAGTTCAATCCTAATGACAAGATCAAACCCTAAAGGGTGATACGGGCAAAATTTGGTCAAGGGAAAACGCGTGTAAATCGGTGAAATCGTTTATTTAAAAAATCAAATTAAATTTCTTTTTCAAGTTCAATTAGTATAAAATTCAGGAAAAATATTCAGTTAGGCTTCCGCTTTTCCAAATCCGAATTGCCGGGCCTTACGCTTGACCCCTGCCATCAGATTTTGTACAGCCACCTTGTCCACCTTCTTCGCCGCAGAAAGCCACTTTGCCTTGAACTGCTGCTCGTCCTTAGCAGTTTTTTGGTCTTCTTTAGGTTCCGCTTGACAATAGCCCAGTATTTCTCAATTGGGGGGAGCTCTGGCGTGTTGGGAGGGTTCTTGTCCTTGGGAACCACCTGCACGTTGTTGGCGGCGTACCACTCCATGGCCTTTATACCGTAATGGCAAGATGCCAAATCCGGCCAAAACAGTACGGAACAACCGTGTTTCTTCAGGAAAGGCAGCAGACGTTTATTCAAACACTCTTTCACGTAAATTTCTTGGTTTACAGTCCCGGAAGCTATGAAAATGCTGCTTTTCAAGCCACAGGTACAGATGGCTTGCCAAACCAGATATTTCTTTGCGAACTTTGACAGTTTCGTGTGCTTGAAAATATCTGCTACCTTTCCCTTCCTTTTGTCCTATAAAACTCCTGTCCCGGAAGCTGCTTGTAGTCGGCTTTGACGTAGGTTTCGTCATCCATTACCACGCAGTCAAACTTCGTCAGCATCGTCGTGTAAAGCCTCCGGGATCGCGCTTTGGCCGTCGTATTTTGTTTATCATCGCGATTTGGAGTCACTACCTTCTTGTAAGTCGATAGTCCGGCTCGTTTTTTGGCTCGATGCACGGTTGTAGACGATAAACCCAGCTTATTTGCGGCATCTCGGAGAGATAGGTTAGGGTTTCGCTTGAAACTATCGGCAACTCTCTTTGTCGTCTCAGCGGCTTCCGGTTTTCGATTTCCCCCCGATCCAGACTTCCTGGCTGTCGACAAACGTTCCCCAAACACTTTAATTACATTTGTAACGGTTGATTTGGCAACTTTTAGCGATTTTGCCAACTTTGCGTGCGAGTAGTTCGGATTTTCGCGATACGCGAGCAAAATTTTGATACGCTGCTCTTCTTGCTTGGACGGCATTTTGACAACTGAAGAGTGAATTCCAAAATCAAAATAAGAGCAACATTCTACACACACACACCTTCAAAATGAGGGGTGTTCAGGTTTTTTAAATGCAAAATTGAAAGAAATACGTCAAGTTGATATTGACCAAATTTTGACCGTATCGCCCTTTACATTCCTGTAATCCTGTTTATGAAGGGCTTAAAACGGGGGCGTGGACCCGTATGCAAAAGCACTTACATGAAACCCACGGAAAGCGTAGAGAATCCCCTTCCAACGAAACGCTCTTATTGCATGAAATGAACAATAAGCAATACACATTAGGTTTTCCGTCAGGTGGTTCGTTAAAAATAGAGTTGGCAAACTCACTGAAGGATGTCGGAAGGTAATTAGACCTTCGTTGATCTTGATGTGATGGTTTTCATCAAGGAAGGCATTATTTTCATCCATGACTTGTGCCAAATAACTACGAATCCCTCATCCAGCCTTTACTTCGTCTGGCACTCTGGGGAGAATACACACTTACCTTTTGTTATTGTATGTATATATGTATGTATGTATGAAATTTTATTTTTTTGATGTATAAGGGAGCATGTCACCAAGTCACCAGTCTAAGTTCAAGAATTCATACCTTAAATAATACACTAGGTAATAGTTGCATAGCCTTCAAAACATTTTTTTCTTTCTTTTTAAAACAGAGAATGGTTCTCAAACAAACAACCGTCATTAAATTAAAAAGAAGTTAATGGTTTCTCAAAATGTGTCACAAAATTAGTGTTTTTTACGCTACTAGATTTATGGTAAAATTGTGTTGTTCTGGAATTAATAATAATTTTGTAAAATTATGCTTGGTAAGAATCAGATTGCTGACGCATTTTAAGAAGGTTTATAGTAGGTTCAAACTGTGATTTAATTTTTAAAAGTCTTGTTATATAATACAAAATTTTGGCATTTACTATCTCAAGCTATCTCAGGCAGTACACTTGCAGCGAAATCAGCGGTATAATTTATAAATGACTCAATTAAGTGACAATGAATTTGCTGCAACCGGTTAGCTTGGGTTTGTGTTGTTTGTTACGGAATTACGTCACTGTTACGAATTGTCTCAATTATGGTCTATAAAAGGCCATAAGTTGCAAAATCTGGCAAAAAAAAACTAGCAGTATAACATTATTTCTATGTATTTCTTAATCCTTAAAAAAAATCATCGGAACCATGAGTTAACTTACAACGCTTTAACATCAAATATTATTGTTCAGACTTGTTATATCCGTAAATTCAACACAGTGTCCTCAGTCACCTTTCTGGAAGGATTTCCATCCACTTTAATTCCATCCACTTTTTAGCCAAATCTGTCTCATTATATGCCTCTCCTTTCAATTTCCAAAGGTTTCGCTTCATAATGGCCCAGTATCTTTAAATTGGACCAAGTGCTAGGGTGTTTGGAGGATTACAGTCCTCTGGTAAAATATTGTCGTTGTTTCTTTCATACCACTCCAGAGCCACTTTACCATAATGGCAAAATCAGGCCAAAACAACACAGAACTCGTGTGCTTTAGGATTAATGGTAGTAACCGATTTTACAAACACTCGTTGACGAAAACCTGTAAATTGGCCTTCGTGATCATCAACGCGTATTGATTGCCCACACTCTTTTGCCCAGCTACCCCAGATGCAAGGTAGACTCGATAGCATACTACCGTTCAACTGCCCTTCCGCTCGTTTTCAACTTGCATCTTTCAATTTTACAGCCTGCCGTACTCTAACAGAGCTATCAATTCTTTCTCTTCATTTCTCTTCGTTCCAGCAATAAATTACAGTCGGGTACCAATCTTTTCGGTTAATTGGGACCGTGAAAAACGAAACCGTAAAGGTCGATATCCGCAGCTTATGGGATTTTCACTTACTGGACAAAATTAGGTCTATCTTAGTTGTTACAAGTAATAAACATCTACAACCTTCAACATAATTGTTGTACAGGGTCGGACCAACAAATCTGTGTCATTGGATTCCGGTTTAATTGAGAATTTTCCCGCTAGAGGCGCTTTATTGTCGAGTTTTTAAATGTGAGTGCTGTGACGCGTTGGTGTAAGGAGTAATTGGTTTCATCCTAGGATATCTCGAGAGCCGCACCAGTTAGGACATATCAGTCTTGAGTAAAGTTGTGCTAGTAGTCAAGTTCTCCTAAAAGTGGTTACACAAGTCCGGAATACAGTCACTACACGGCGCTAGTGTGAATTTACTCCTACAGTTTGTGATTGCTGTATCTCGAGAACCTTACTTGTTAGGAGGATGTTTTCTTCTGCAAACTTGTGCCAATGGCGAAGCCCTTCCGAACATATGTGACTACGAAATATGTTCGGAATTCTCTTACTAAGTCGCATTTGTGTACATATGATGTTTCAGTTTGATAATGCTGTATCTCGAAAGCCTTACATGTTACGATATTATTTCCTTGAGTAAATTCGTTCTTTTTTTTTAAAAAAAAAAGACCGTGCAATATCGTAGTTGCTACTCCTTTACTGATCAGAACTAGTGTAATTGCACAGAGAACCACATAGATGGAGCTTGGGAGTAGCTTTTACATCTTCAATGTACAAGTTCACTAATTTCATTTATAGATCAGTACCGGCGCCGGCCACGTCCTCACGGTCTTTTGGGGAGGGGGAAGAAGGATGATTAGTTTGACAATCGTTGTTATTAGAGACCGTGATCACCACTGCATCTCTACAATTGCCATGGGAAGGATAGTTGTGCTAGTGAGGCAGGTTATTTTTAGATCATGGATTCACTGTGGTAAGTGATGCGATCAATGAAAGCGCAGTAGACTGCTTTGTATTTTAAATCTACTAGTGATAGAAACAGGCAAGTGACAAATAGCAAGGAATGGGACGGGCCTGGGATTGAACTCCCGACCATCTGCTCAGTAAGCAGAACGGGTAACCACTGAGCTACCCAGCTACGTCTATTTCCTTGAGTAAATTCGTTCTAGTGACGAAGTCCATCCGGATGATCATCACATTCGTTCGAAATTCACTCACTACGTGGCGCTAGTACGGATATGAGGTTCCAGATTATTTTATGTTATATCACGAGACTCTTATTAATTGGGACATTGCATTCTTCAGCAAATTTGTGCTAGAAACCAAGCCCTTCCGGGTGGTAATCGCAAATGTTCGGAATTCACACACTGTGTGGCGCTAGTGTGCATATAACCATCCATATTTTGCTTGCTTTATCTCTAGAACCTTACTTGTTAGGAGGATGTTTTCTTCTGCAAAATTATGCTAGTGGCCAAGCCCTTCACGGTACTTGCTGTATCTGTATGTATGCTGTATCTCGAAGGCCTTACTTATAAGGACACTGCTTTCTTCAAAAACATAGGTTAGCCGCCAAGTCCTTCCAAATAGTGGGCAAATTAGTTCAAAATTCTCTCATTGTGCTTTGCTAATGCTCATATGGGCATTCAATTTTATTATGCTTTATCTAGAGCGTCTTATCAGTCAAGACATTGCTTTCTTCAACAAATCTAAGCTAGTGACCAAGCCCTTCCGGGTGAAACTCAAATAAGTTTGGAATTCATTCACTACGGTTCGCTAGTGTACATATGAGCCTCAAATTAAAGTATGCTATATCTAGAGACCTTTACTAGTTTGAGTTTTGCCTTCTCAGCTAACTTGTGCTAGTGGCTCAACATTCGATCGATCCAACTTTCTCGTTGTGCGCATCTTCTTTTTGTGCCTGTCGACACGTTTTTGAGACTCATTTTAACAGGGCTAATGTCTGACATTCTTACGATATGCCCAGCCCATCGTAGTCAACCGATTTTCGCGATTTCATCACCGACGCTCTAAGCTCGGAGTGGAAGGCGCAATGTCCACATTGGTCCACCGGTTAGATGTCAGTATATAATAGTTGCCAATATACTGTGAAAATTTGAAAGTTTGATCTATGGTTTTTTCGTACCGCCTGGGATTTTTTGCTATTTGGCGGATATAAGGGCTGCCTCAGCTGTTTCAAGTCATTAAACTATACAGCCCTCGATAGAATTGAGTTCCGAATATATGTGACCTCCATCAGAAAGGGGTTAGTAACTAGCATCACTTTGCTGAAGACAGCATCCTCCTCACAAGTAAGGCTCTCGAGATATAGCAATCACAAACTGGAAGATTATATGCACACTAGCGCCGTGTAGTGGCTGAATTCCGAACTTGTGTGACCCCCTCTAGGAAGAACTAGACCACTTGCACAAGTTTACTCAAGACTGATATGTCCTAACTGTTGAGGCTCTCGAAATATCCTAGGAAGAAATCAATTACTCCTTACACCAACGCATCACAGCACTCACATTTAGAAACTCGAAAGTTAAACGGAATCCAATGACACAGATTTGTTGTTCCAAACCCGTTCAACAATTCTGCTCAAGACTGTAGATTATTATCACTTGAAACAACTGAGATAGACTTCATTTCCCCCAATAAGTGAAAATCGCATAAGTATCGATCTTAACGGTTTGCTCGAGAAGAACGAAACCGTAAAAAATGAGAAATTTTGATAATTTCTGCCCATACATATCATATTAAACTTTATGATTTTGTAAAAATAGGTCTTAGAGTTACTGACCATACTCACCGGAATAGTGGCCATATTCAAATATTTTCTAAAACCTGGCTTGCGACATATCGACCTTCGTGACTTTGCAAAAATAAGTCAGCGGAGGATATTCTGAGGATTTCTGACCATACTGGCCACTTAAAGAGGCCTTGTGGGATCCGAGTTCCTCTGAGAAAGGGGCCTTATAAAAATCGTTACCGAAACCTGGCTTGCGAGACATCAAACTTCATGATTTTGTAAAACTTTATCTTCGTGGACATTCTGAGGGTATCTGACTATACTGACCACTTAAGGAGCGGGATCCGAGTTCCTCCGGGAAAGTGGCCGTATTCAAATATTTTCCAAAACCTGGCTTCCGACATGACAAACATTATGATTTTGCCAAACTAGGTCTTTGGAGAACATTCTGTCAACAACACACATGAACACATATCAAATATCAAGATTTTGCAAAACTTTGTCCTCGGAGGATAATCTTTGAATACTTTCTAATCTAATCAAATCATTTTCCAGGAAACTTTACTGCACTGCTTATGCTCGTAGCATGTACTGAACAAAGTAGACCTTGATGAATTTCACGCCAACTCGTCTTCGTGATTGGCCGCACCCTCTCAGAATCCAATGAAACTTTGTTGGTGTGTAGACTATGTCTTTTCAAGCAACTGTGCATACTTTGTTTTTTCAAAATTTATCTAGACTACCATTTGAAAAGGGTTTAAGTTTTTGATCGATTTTTTTAAATCAACATAACTCAAAAACGAAAATACTAACAAAAAAATGATGTATGGGTGACTTTTAGAAAATTGTTTTTAGAAAAAAAAATTTAAATCGATTCTTACACGCCAAAAAACTTAAAGTCAATTTTCAGAAAATGGCTTTCTCAGAATTGGACGAAAATTCTATTTAAAAAAGGTTATATAATTGTCTAAAAGTTCGCCATACATTGTAAAATGGGCACTTTTAAGGTGAAATTTTTTTTCTCACAACAACTTTTTCATGTTAACATAACCCAAAAAATACGAGACTTATAAAAAAGTAATGCATAGGTGACTTTTTGAAAATTGTCTTTACTTTTATTTAAAAAAAATTTAAAATTATAAAATCAATTCTAACACACTAAAAAAAGTATTTTAAAGTCCAAGCCAATATGCAAAAAATTGCCAACTTAGAATTGGACGATTTTTTCTTAAATAAAGACAATATAATTGTCTAAGAAATTGAAATATGGGCACTATGAGGGAAAAAAAGTTTTTCTCAAAGCAACTTTTTCATGTCCTGTTTTAACCGTGTGTAGTGCAATCTCGTCTGGTTATGGTCTTCATAACCCCTATAGAATCCAATAAAATTTAGCAGTCATAAAAAATTGAATGTATTGAACATTTGATAAAAAAAACCATAATTATCTAGACTAACATTTGAAAAGGGTCAAAAACATTCAATTTCCCTTTACATCAACTGGCCAATATGGTCAAAAACCCTAAAAATTTCCTCTGAAGACTAAGTTTTGCAAAATCATGAAGTTTGACATGTCGCAAGCCACGTTTTGGTAACAATTTGAATATGGCCTCTTTCCCGGAGGAGCTCATATCCCGGGGGGTCTACCAAAGTGGCCAGTATGGTCAGAAAACCTCAGAACGTATTTTCATGACCTAGTTTTGAAAACTCATGAAGTTTTATGAGTCGCAAGCCAGGTTCTGGTCACGATTTAAATATGGCCTTTTCTCTGGAGGAATTTGGACTCTGGAGGGTCACCCCAAGTGGCCAGTATGGTCAGACACCCTCAGAATGTCCTCCGAAGACTTATTTTCGCAAATCATGAGGTTTGATTTGTCGCTGGCCAGGTTTTGGAAAAGCTTTGAATATGGCACTTTTCTGGAGGAACTCGGATCCCGTAGGGCCGAGTCAGTATGGTCAAAAATCCTCAAAACGTCTTTTCATGACCTAGTTTTGCAAAATTATGAAGTTAGATGTGTCGCAAGCAAGGTTTTGGCCACGATTTGAATATGGCCACTTTTCCGGAGAAATTTGGACGCCAAAAGTTCTACCAAACTGGCCAGTATGGTCAGAAATCCTCAAAACATCTATTCATGACCTAGTTTTGAAAAATCATGATGTTTGATGAGTTGCAAGCCAGGTATTGGCAACGATCTGAAATGTGGCGTTTTTCCGGAGGAATTAGGAATCCGGAGAGTCACACCAAATGGCCAGTATGGTCAGACACCCTTAGAATGTCCATAAGGTTTGATATGTCGCATGCCAGGTTTTGGAACCGGAGAAACTCGAATCCTGCAGAGCCTCTTTTAGTGGCCGGTATAGTCAGAAATCCTCAAAATGTCTAAACATATTTTGTCCACCATCTCTGGACAGGCACACACCCCAGTACTCCCGCCTTGGCATCCGAAACAACGAACATTTTCGTAATAACCAGAACAGATCTAGAAACAAGGATTATAGTATTGTGATTTACTGCAAAAAAAATCACATCAAAATCCGATGGTTAAAGATGGAGTATCATCAATTTGAAATTTAAAATTTTCTGTCTCAGAGGGGTTGGAGACGTACGTGTTGAAGTAACCTGCAAACCATGCTCCTTATCAAGCTTAAGTAATTTTCATAAATTTATTTAGCTTTTTGAGAGCAAAAGGATGGTCCATAAACCACGTGAAATCTTCAGGCCCTTATCTAATAAAGGGTGTCCACGATGAAATTGCCACACTATGAAATTGCTCTAACTTTTTAACCGTTGGGTAGAATTTAATGAAAATTTGGGTGGATTTAGTTCATAGTGCATTATTTACATTCTGCAAGTTTTAAAGTCCTGTGATCAAAACTCGCGGAATTGGAGTCGAAAGAACAGCTCGTGCGTGATAAAATCTTGCGCATTCATCACGAGAACAAGGATTTCTCGCATCGTTCCATCGCTAAAACGTTGGGAATCGCGAATTCCACGGTGTCGCGAGTGATTAAGCGGTTCAAGGTACGGTTGACCACCGATCGGAAGCCCAGAAGTGAAGGAAACATATTCCGTACAACACCAAAAATCACAACCGCGTAGTTCCCGACCAGAAGGAAACAACAAAATTATTTCAGGTTTTGTTATTCAGTTACGCTGTTTTTATAATAGCGGTTGTTAGAATTCAGATCGCGGATGTTGTTAAAATAACAGAAATTGTAACAAACAATCCTCAAGAATTAACAAAATTATAGCAAACTATGATACAGATATAACAAAAACAAAACAAACTTTGTAACAGTTTTGTTACGATGAAGCAAAATCATATCAGCTAGTGTTAGAATTAATTTATTTCTTTACGAAGATTGTGTCTCCCAGGGCATTATATCTTAATTTGTTATAAATATGTTATACAATTATGCAGACGAAAATGTTTTTAACAAATTAATATCATAATCAGTTAGTCTTCACAAGGTTTGTTATAGTTTTGTTATGTTTATGTTATACGCTTCTGGTCGGGTTGGGGCCTTCAACCGAAATCCGAACGCCTCCGTTCGGGATGTGGCTAAGAAGCTGCACCTAAGCCGAGGTTTTGTCCAGAAGGCCAAAACTAAGGCTGGGCTTCGAACGTTCAAGATACAAAAGGCCCCTAATCGCGACGAGAAGCAGAACAAGTCCGCCAAAACCCGTGCCAGGAAGTTGTACCTCAACATGCTGACGAAAGTTGAATGCTGCATCATGGACGACGAAACATATGTGAAGGCCGACTTCAAACAGATCCCCGGCAACCTGTTTTTCACGGCCAAGGATAAGTTCAGCGTTCCGGAGCATGTCCGCACTCAGAAGATGTCCAAATTTGGGAAGAAATTCCTGGTTTGGCAAGCCATCTGCACGTGCGGGAAGCGGAGTGCACCTTTCGTGACCCAGGACTCGATGAACGGACAGGTGTACATAAAAGAGTGCCTCCAGAAGCGGCTGCTTCCTCTCCTGAAGGCCCACAACGTCCCAACAATCTTCTGGCCGGATTTGGCCTCATGCCACTACTCCAAGGACGTACTGAAGTGGTATGCGGACAATAAGGTCAATTTCGTGCCGAAAATGTTCAACCCTCCCAACACTCCGGACCTCCGCCCCATCGTGAAGTACTGGGCGATTATGAAGCAGCACCTTCTTAAACGACCTAAGGTAGTGAAGACAGTCGAGGAACTGAAGAAAGTATGGGTTTACATGCAAAAAACGGTTGATTCACAGGTTGTGCAGAATCTTATGGCCGGGGTTAAGGCCAAGGTGCGGGCATTTGCGTATGGACTGTAAACAAAATACGAGTAAAATGGTAAAATAAAGTTTAATAGTTATTTCTCAATCCCTGAAAATTTGATGGCAATCGGATGAAAACTCGAATTTTGCGAATCAATTTTGTGTGTGGCAATTTCATCGTGGACACCCTTTATACACAGAAAAAAAAATTAAATTTAACAACCGCGTAAAATTTCACCTCGTTTAATTCCAAGCCAAAGGTGGCGTAAACAATGTTTGCATACAACAATCTTTGCAATCTTTCATACAACAGGCTAGATTCAGGCGTTATATGGCTTAAATTTACATGAAATATCCTATAATTTTCTGCCAAATATAGCATTCCCTTTATGTGCATTAGATAACGCAGAAAATTTAATGTTTCTTTTTATCTGTGTAGTTCTTTGATTATTTTTTTTTAATTTATATGGAGCACTTGGTCTGAACAACTCCCCGAGTCAAGGACTATACCAAATTGATAACAAGTTCTGATACCAGGTTATCATGTTTTGACAGTGAATATGCTATCATTCAGGATGAATAAACAGCCAAAATAACAGAATGAATAACAAAAGAATACTCCTTGAATATCATAATAATAACTTATTTTATTATCACTGCGAACAACTTGATAACAAATCATGTATTGTAAGCATATTTATTAAAATAGTAACAAATTATGTTATCAATTTGAAATCAAAATTTCTTGTTCAAATATGCTGGAAATATTTAAAGTTTTACAATTCAACTTATAACGTTCATAAAAAATAATGTGTTCAAAATGATAACATATGATAACAGAATTTGCCAATGGTGATAACTAAATTTGTTATGCGATAACAGCGGATAACAAAACGATAACTGAGGTAACAGAACTTGTTACTTATATGATATCAGCTTGTTATTTTCCTTTACTAGGGTCTCCCTCCCATGCCACTTCCATAAAGGACAACGAGTGGTATAGGTAGGCGGTCCGCAATTTTCAAGCTACTGATTTATCTCTCCTTTTAATTACTTCACGTTGTGTGAGACTACAGACTCATACCTTACATGGTCTTGGAGAATTATATCTAACTATTCAACGAGTCCTGATATTGCAGAACGGCCTCAAATGGTTTGAGCTCCGCTATATCCAAGCCCTTCACTCAATTTTCAATACTTCTATTCAATTTTCACAACCTGCCGTACATTGACGGAACTATCTAACTTTCTCTTCATATCTTTCAGTTCTAGCAAGCATTACTGTCCACTCTTGGGGTCTCATGGTGATGAGCGAACATCTTCTTCTACACCATAATCGTTACTCCACGTACGGAGAATACAAACATAACAATTATAGAATGTTTTTATGGATAGTCACATATTGCAGCCCACCTATCTCCTTTGAAAGCATGACGTACTGTATACATGTTCCTATGGAGAACATTTTCACAACAATTTATTATAATGCTAAACATAGTTCTGTAAAATTTGGGCACGGAATTCAACTAGAAACAATGAACATTAAAATCCGTATCATGTTGATTTATCATATTTATGTGCTCCATAACTCTCCGGGACATTCCAAATATATCACCATCTTCCAAATTTTAACTGCTTCAGTTCCGGGCGAATTGCCTTAAAATAATAGATCACCCAACTGTGTCTGGTTGCATTTCAACCTTCTTGAAGCCATCTAATCGATCATTTTTCAATGGGAAATAAAAATAATGTATGATCTCCAATTCCGTAGGCAGAACCATTCAGCGTTTAATCAGGCTCGAGATTACACATCTCCATTTCCACTCATTGGATTTGTTTTGAAAAGCAGCACGATTGGATTCCTTCATGCTCACTACAAATGCGGGTAATGCATAGTTCGATGTAAACGAGGGATCATATTTCATAAATTAACCACTTTTCAACAGCAAGCCGCAAAATTCAATTACCATTTTATGAAATCAATCTATCGAATTTGAACGAAAAAAAAAATCCCATCAAGGCGAAGTGCGGATTCCCCTCGCCACGGCCAGGAATATTTGAAAATAACCTAATTAATTATTTTATGCCGTTGTTTGTTTTCGTTTCTGTTCTCCGCGGCCGTTGTGGTCAGAGCGAGAGCTCGCAGCAGTCGGCGGAGGGAGGGTGGAGGGCGCGAACAAAAAACAATAACCAAACCGCATCGTCTGTCTGTAAAGCCGTAAACGAAAATGTAAAGAAAACACCGGCAAAACGCTGCGAAATAAACTGTGAGTAAGACTTCTGTTTTGCGTAGTAAAAAATGGAATCATTTATAGGAGGACTAAAAAGGTCCCATTGGGGATTGAAAATTATCATCATGGAAGAAGGTGATGATGGTTTGTCAACAGATCGTAGGCAGGGTTAAGCTGCTCCGACCCAGCTGGCGGTTTGTTCAGCAGTACGGGGAAATGTCGAAGGACGCGGCATAAAGACTGTATGTATGATATGATGTATGATATGTACTACCACCCATTGTAGCACGGAAACTAAGTCCGACAGCAGTGAGCTCTCCTCGCTGTTAGACTTGATCAAGCTTTAATTACCACTGATTATCCTAATCATGCCATCATATGAAGGGCCAAAAAGGGGTTGGGTGGATCGATAGGCAACATCACCTATACGTATCCACTGGGATATGAAGAATCTCCTTCCAACAACAAAATTGAACAATTGGTCAAAAGAGCAAGCTATCTAACATGAGGATGCCCCAATGGGCGGGGAGAAGAGCCAGCCCTCTATTCACAAACTGTTAACAATGGGGAGTTGGCATTTCCACTCTCCCCATCCAGAGTGCTTCAATCGGGTGCCCTGATGGTCCCTCCCATTCCCATGAAATATTTATATAATAGTGTATGTATTTATGTAAATGAAAAATACTGTAATAACTCGGTATCTATTATTTATGATCTCCCTTTGGTGGATCCTGAAATGTAAAAAATGTTGTAAAGTGTTAAAGTGTAGAGTTCTGTGGTTTCACGCTTATGAACGTTTTTGTTTGTTTTCATCGATAGCAGCAATTTCCCAAAATCTTAATTTGAGGTATCTTAAAAAAGTTTGTTAAATTTTACAAAAATAACATTTATACATTTTAATTTACTGTTGCCATGGTCACTATTTGCTGCTTGATGTTGATTTTATAACAACAATACGCTTTTATGCTTACTGGTCAAATAATTATTGCTCCTGTGTAAGGGAGTTAAAGACAAATGGAAAAAACAACAAACAACAACAACAAAAAACAACAAGAAATTTTTAAATCATCTAAGAAGTAAAATCAATAAAACAATTTCATCAATTATAATGATATTGTGAGTTATGATACAGACACATCAGACACTATCCGAATAGCAAACAGCTCAGATTTGGAAAAAGGTCCATTTGCAAACAAATTTAAAAATACATTAGGTAATAAGTGCAAAAGACTACCATAGATTCCGTCGCAGCTTCTTTTGTTCAACTAGATACTTCTAGATCATAATGATAATTGGACATATAAGACATAATAATTAAAAGTATATATAACCTATTAGGAGAAATTATTAAAAAAAAAAAATGTTAAAATATAAATCCCAAAAACACCAGTAATGATCAAAATGATAATGATGGTGATAAAGAAGATTGATAATGGTTATGAATAAACAATGTCCTTTATGATAATATATAGTCGAGGGATATTATAATATGAACTGAAAATTACATGTGTGCCGACTGCTGTTTTGTTGCAATTGTAGACAAACTTCCGCATCCATTATGAACCAGAAAATTTAGACAATGTATGACTGCCATGAGAAAAAAAAAACTAATATTAAATGTTAAATTATTTTTTAATACCTGATGACCTGGTAGACCTGAAAGATATGATAATGGAAAATTATGACATGATTTACCGGTCGCACCCCCTCACTTCGCTATTGTCAGATTGACAACATTGCCCAGGCTACGCCAACCAGCGTCTCCATGCTTCAGCTGGCAGTCTTTTGTGATCGCGGAGGCGTGGAGGCGTGAGGTAGGAACTTGTGAGGACCAGAGGTCGGTCGCACCCTCCTGCCAAGTTGTCAACTCACCATTTGAAGCCCGGACGCGGCATAAAGACTGTATTCGATAAAATTTGGACACATAAAATAGGTCACCAAAATTTTTCCTTGAGCCCGATTCTTTTCAAACTTTGTGGAAATAAAGTACTACTAAATGGTTAAGTTTTGACATCATTGGTTTATTGAACCTCTTCTCCCAACCTAAATGCCCGCACCTTTGCCTTGACTCCTTTCATCAAATTTTGGGCAATGATTGGACCGACTTGCTTACTTACTTTTAACCACACTTTCTTTAGTTCAAGTTCATTTTCTATCAGTTTTGAAGTTTTAACGAGCTTTGCCTTCATAATTGCCCAAATTTCAATAGGGCGAAGTTCCGGAGTGTTTGGAGGGTTGACGTCTTTTGATACAAAAACTAAACTATTATCTTTGTACCAGTCTAAGACGGGCCGGGCATAGTGGCAAGATGCCAAATCCGGCCAAAACAGTGTCGGGCCATCGTGAGATCTCAAGAAGGGCAGAAGTCGTTTTTGGAGGCATTCGTCCTTGTAGATTTGTCCGTTGACGGTCCCAGAGGTGATTAAGGGCTAACTTGTTTTGCCACATCCGTAGATCGCTTGCCAGACAAGGAATTTTTTGGCGAATTTCGACAGTTTCTTCTTCCGTACACTCTCTGGAACGGCCAACTTAGAGGTGGCGACGCAGTGTTCCTGTTCTGGCATTTGTTTGGTGTCGGCTTTAATGTAGGTCTCATCGTCCATCACAATGCATAACGGTTTTGTGAGCCACTCCCTGTACAGTTTTCTTACACGAGTTTTAGCCACCGAGTTCTGTTTATCGCTCCGGTTCGGTGCCTTTTGGACCTTTTACACATGTAATCCAGAACGTTTCATTGTTTTCTGCACAAAACAAACTGAAACTTTCGCCTTTTTCGCAATATCCCGGATTGAAATGTTGGGATAACGCTTAAATTGGTTCAATACCATTCTGGCCTTCTCCGGATTTGATGTGCCACGTTTTTTGCCACTACCATTTTTCCGCTTGGTTGTCTTACGGTCCTTGAACATTTTGATCACATGAGATACTGTTTTCCGATCCATCGATGAGAAGCGTTTGAGTTTTCGAAGTGAGTGCCCAAAATTTGTTGGCGCACTATTTCTTCATTCGAAGCCATCACTGAAATCACTCGACCGATTTTCACGAAACTCATTACAAAACTGACACAACACAATGAAATACATTCAGTTAAAATTTCAATAATTTTTACCCACACGCTAAAAAGTTACGAACAATTGCGTGTGTCCAAATTTCATCGAATACAGTCTATAGCTCTACACCTTCAATTCACAAGTTCACTAGTAATCCTCCGAGTACAGAGATATACGCAAGCGGCCATCTTGAGCCAATCGAGCAGCGAGAGCTGTCAAAATCTGAGCCAAACGAGCATGTCTATTGTTTGTTGAAATGTTTCGATTGGTAAGTATTGCAATCGAGTTAAAATAAATGGTTTATATTTATTACCCTTCAAAAATTAAAAATTAAACATTCGTATTCTTCAGAAATCGTGATGTTAATAAAACATTTTATTATTCTCTGTGTTCGATTATGATTCTTGTGAATCCGAGATGAAAATTTGGCAGAATTTTTACAGCAGGACATTTTTTTTTTGGGTTCCAGTAACTATTTTAATTTTTAATGCAATCACCTAGTTTAGTTTAGATTTAAAATTTTGTTTCTGATAATTGTTAATATGTTTAAAGACTCACTTGCAACGTAATTAGTCACTAATAAGTAACTTGTCGTCTTCAAGTTTTGTTTTTCTTTTCCTAGCTGTAATTGTGGTTTAATTTAGGATAGGCAAAACATTATTTTAATCTTGCTTACAATTAAATCACTAGAAATGGCACAAACTAAATAATTATTTTCCAAATTTACTTTTAATAGGCATACATAATTTTCTCCTCTAGCTTTACGTTACAGCGCTATTGTTGTCAATTTCTCCCTTTTTTCTGTTCTCGCCTTTGCTCCTGTCTGTTTGTTGTTGTTTTCACCGCTCTGCACATGACCACTGAAGTTGGCTGCGATCGTTTGGAAACGAAGTCCGTTTTCAGCCATGGGCTCGTTGCGCTCAGTGCAGTGCTCCCAACAGGTGCCGTGTTGGGAAGATGCCGAAGATTATAGCTATGTCTCTGCTATGCGGTGCCCAACGTCAGTAGTTTAAAGAGGATTCTGCTCCAGTGTCTTATTCTGTCTGTTTGTTTTGTTCGCAGAACCCCTCATTGCCTTTCAAATATGGATGTGCCAAGTTTGAAGTCAACATTAGGAATCACCTAGTTATCCTCTTCTGCAAAACTTGCAAAACTTTGCAATTCACTTCATTGATGATAATTTTATAAATACTCATAATAAATCTCTTGTTCTTTACAAATGTAAACAACAATTTTACTCTGCGGAAGTGCTGCCAACCCTCGTAATCAAACCGAACACCTTTGTCAAACCATCGGATTGAATTTCCGCATATCTCTGTACTCTGAGGATTATTAAAGTTCACTAATGCATTCTATTTATAGATCAGTACCGACGCCGGCCAGGTCCTCACGGTCTTGGGGAAGGGGAAAAGAATGATTAATTTGACAGTTGTTGCTAGAAACCGTTTTCTGCATTATCTAATGCACATACATAAATAGAACGATAGATTTAGCAGAAATCAATGGGATATTTCATGTAAATTTAACCCAGATAACGCTTGAATCTGTTGTATGAAAGGTTGCAAACATTGTTGAATGGCGCATGAAAGATTGCAAACAATTTCGTTGTTTACGCTTCCTTTGGCTTGGAATCAAACGGAGGGAAATCTTACGTGCCTGTTCAAATTCATTATTTTTTTCTGTGTAAGCGCATCTCGATCAATCTGATCAGGCGAATCAGTTATTCAGGAAACGTATTTTTTTTTGGTATAGTGATACAAATGCAAAGTTTAAAATTTCTGAAAATCCAAAGAAAAAACTAAGATGTTCTAAGTAAGTTTTTGTTGTTCATAAAACTTGTAGAGAAACCGTAAAATTTATGGAATTCTGTGGACATTCTTAGTAATCCGTTCAGTTTGATACTCACGTATCAAACTTTAGAACCGATTGCTATATTAGTTTTCTCCAGCTTAGTAAAAAATTAACCCGGTGTTCATTTCCGGAAGGCGTCATGGTACACTCGCAGTTCTACAACAGGATTTTGAGTAAGTATGTTCTTCCGTGGATGAAAGAACAACACCCGAGATCAAATATTGTAATCCAACAAAATGGGGCTCCACGTCACACCTCGTACCGCACTCCTGTGCCTGGAGGGATATGGATCCAGGTTTTATCAATAGGATCTGCCGTGCGTTTTGGAAGCGTGTGGAGGCCGTTATTACAGCAAGTGGAAACTCGGTCGATGATTTACATAGTTTAAAATTCTTAAAATATCTCCAATTTTTTTGAAAATGTGTTCAATTTTGACATCATAAAATGCACAGTGTGCAAAAATGGAACTAAAATCTTGGAGTTTGTTTCCAGATGTCACATCTTTGGATTTGACCAAGCTAGAGATAGCCGCATCATATCCAGAAGGTTATCTTCAGGTGATGTTTTCCGTGCAAGAAAAGGTCGAGCATGCTTGTACCTTTTGTGGCACCTCTTTTCAGACTGCTAATCAATAAAATTCATAGGGTAAGGCTATTGAAAAAGTTTAGTTTTTGGGTAAACTAGCCAAAGCTAGCTTGAACAACAAAATTGTTTGTAATCGTCCATAGAATCCAGTATTCATACCACATCTAGCATTCCATATATGTGCATTTAAAAACGCAGAAAATAATATGGATTTATATTATTCTTATATACTAGTTCTTTTATTAGTACAGGCTCAACCAAATCAACTATTCAGAAATAAGTTTTCGTTTTCTCTATCCATCAAAAATATTAAAAATAATACTAAGAGGGGATGAACCGATTATTCGCAGCCGTCTCGAGATTCATGAGAATAACAATTTTACGAAGGAAAGAAGGGGTGGAAAGCAGAAGGTAAAAACAAATTTACTGGAATCAAAACTAAAACTAAACATACAATTAAAACAGACTATAATCTAAGGCTAATGTTAGCCAAAAATACATAACTAAGTTCCATAAACTCCAGATCACGTAGAGCCAAAATTTCTAGACTCGGTACATTGGGTTGTTTACTTTGAGCCTGAAGGGAACAGACAGCTCAGATCTAACTCCACGATGCCTAGCATATGACCAAATAACGTGATCTGCGTCTTGGTCTTCATGCCCACATTCACAGAGATTGTAGTCGCTCAGCCCAACACGGTATAAATGGACGTATAAAGAATAATTATTGGACATGAAGCGAGACATCACACTAGTGAAGCGTTGACCCTTAAATATCCGTCACTCCAAACCGAGATTTCTTCGACAGCGCCCCAAATCTCCTTTACTCCATTTGTGCTGCCAACTTACGATTGGTTGTTGACGAATAATTAGGAAAATATTCAGTGAAGGCGAATCGTCGACCATAAATTTCACCTTTCATAGCGCTCACCTTTGCAAGCAAGTCCGCTCTTACATTGCCCAGAATCGAACAATGCGACGGAACCCATACAAAGATGATGATAAATTAACTAGAAGAAAAAGCAGTTAGAAGCTTCTGTATTTTCATGTGAAAATACGAGAACTGCTTTACCGGCCTCAATGAGCAAATAGCCTCTTTAAAACTGCGACTATCCATAAAAATCAAGTACTAATCCGAAGATAGAGAGACAATAATGTCTAGCGTAAAGTGTATTGTAGCTAATTCATCAACATACGCGTAACAAGGAGCTCAAAGTGTACGATTGGCGCTATAAATTGCATTGTACATACCAAAGCCGGCGGACTCCTCAATCAATGACCCGTCAGTGAAGAACGTTTTGGTGGAATCAACTTGGCTTAACTTTGCAGCAAATATTACCGGAGCAATCATAGGACGATGATGCTCTGGGATGTCATGAAGCTCCTGCTTCATGGATAGATCAAAATGAATCGAATTGTCGAAGTCGGAAAAGCAAACACAGCAAATGGTACAAAGTCATGAAGCAAGTTTGACGATTCAACTCGAGAAACTTCTCAAAGTATTCAATCACCTGAGGATTCATGACTTCACACCTGATGAGGAACCGGAGAGATAATTCTGAAACTCGATTCGAGAGTGGCAACATGCCAGCCAGCACTTCAAAACTCATGGTATGAATCGAGTGCATGCAACCTAACGAAGACTAACGATACGAAGACACCAATACTGAATACGTCCCAGTTTTATGATGTACGGCCGAGCCGCCGCCTGAAAACGATAACCGACAAAATAATTCTCCGGTACATACCAAGTTCCGGTTTTGTTTAAAGAAAACGCTGGCACTTTCGGTTCAGATACTCAATGTGGGATCTCCAGGTGCTAGGAATCGAGCAGACCCTAAGATATTAAAATGACATGGAATGAGTTATCCCAAAGATGAAGCTTCAATTGTGCTGGGATATACTTTCTAGAGAAAACTACGAACTCAGATTTCTCCGTTGATCCCTGGGGGAAACTCATATAGCTGAATTTGGAATCGAGAGAACAGCTTATAAGTATCTCTGACTCCAAATTGGTCCAAAAAATATTCATTAGTGGAGAAAAGCGCAGAGTTGAGCTTTACCCGTACAGAAACCATTCTAAGTATTTGAGAGTTGTTTGTTCGTCTCAACCCATTTTTCCCAAAGGAAAAGGACAATTTTTTCCTTCAACTTTCGAATACACATTTACATCGCCCTGAATCCATAGGAGTTGTGTCATGTTTCTTTCAATTTGTGTAGACTCAAATTCTCTGAGAAATCAGTAAACTCCCCTGGCGTCCATTGAACTTTTTAAGGGCCCATACCGATATAGAGAAGCTTCAAAAACTTCTAGAAAATCCGTAGACCTTCCTGAGTGGGATTTGAAAAATTCTTGGATCCCTTAGAATGCCTAAATTTTCCGAAAATAACGTATAGTTCAGATTATTGAGTAGAACTCAGAACCAGATTAAAGGAAGTTCTTAGACTGCTGGAGAACTACTGAAAATTTATCAGTTCTCATGGCGAGTTGTGTTGTCTCTCGGGTTTTTTAAAGCAGTAAAACTCATTTACTTTACCTAAATGTTCTGAGAAGTTCATAGTTCACATTTAGAATGTTTCTAGAGTCATTGGAATCATACTCTTATTGTTATGTTTTGTATTCTCCGTGCGCGGAGTAACGATTATGATGTAGAAGGAGATGTTCACTCATCACCATGGGGCACAAGAGTGGACAGTAATGTTTGTTAGATTGAAAGATATAATGAGAAAGTGTTGAATGTTCCGTCAGTGTACGGTAGGTTGGAAATAGACCAGATGTTTGAAAACGAAGCGAAAGGGCATGGGTACTGTAGTACTTTTGCCTGTTGAGGTGGCGGATTTGTCCGTGCCTCGACCTAGCCCACAGTGGGATGTTAGGCAAAGGGTGACGTCCTTGGTTTGAGTACTATCCCAGCAAAGGATCATCGCTTCCTCTGGCCAACAATTGCTAAGAAGATATTGGTCTCGGGAATCCTATCTTACCTTCCTACCTAAGAGACTTCCCCTCTCAGCAGAGCCATTCCGGCTTTGCCTTGGAGGGATGATAACTGGGAGAAACTTTAGTATTTCACTTTAGTGATTATAGTGGTGAATTTTTTTTCTATAATGTTCAGACATTGCGGTCTCACGTTACTTACTGACAAACTTACTCATATTGATCCAATGTCCTATTAGGACCGCACATGTGTCACGATATTTCTCCATAAAACTCCGACATTCGTACAAAATGTCCCGCCCATTGCCCCGCTTTAGTGACTTTCTGGATACTGTGTTCGCCATAGAGCTGCGCCGGCTCGTGGTTCATCCTTCTCTTCCATACACCGTTTTCACATACACCGCCAAAGATGGTCCTATGCACACGTCGTTCAAAAACTCCAAGTGCTTGCAGGTCCCCTTGGAACATTGTCACCGTCTCATGCCTGTAGAGAACTACCGGTCTCATCAGCGTTTTGTACATGGTACACTTTGTACGGGGGTTAGGTTTACCAGACTTCAAGGTCTTGTGGGGTCCATAGTAAGCACGACTTCTGGTAATAACGCGTTCCCGAATTTCTCTGCTGCAGTTGTTATCCGACGTAACGAATTAACCGAGGTACACAAACTCATCCAACACCTCGAACTCATCTCCGTCGATTGCCACAGTTCTGCCGACAATGGCCACGTCGTCAGTGAAGCAGATGAACTGGCCGGATTCATTGAAAATCGTGCCCGCATATTTAAGACCGCACGTTTCATAACACCTTCTAGGGTAATGTTAAACAGGAGGCAGGAAAGCCCATCGCCTTGCCGAGATTCTTTGCGTGTTTCAAACGATTCCGATAACGCATCCGATATCTTCACGTAACACTGTACACTATCGTTTATAGCCTTGATCATTCTGGTCAGTTTCCTGGCAAAAACGTTCTCGTCCATAATCTTCCATAGCTCTTCACGATCGCTAGTATCGTATGCGGCCTTGAAGTCGATGAATAGTTGGTGTGTAGGGACTTGATATTCGAGATTATTTTGGAGGATCTGCGGCAACGTAAAGATTTGGTCAGTTGTCGATCAACCGTTCACAAAACCGGCTTGATAACTTCCCATAAATTTGTCTTGGTATTCCACCTCTGCACCATTCAAGGGTTCATATTAGTGCTGCTTCCACCTTTCAATCACATCATGTTCATCTATCAAGATAGCTCCATCTTTATCCCGACATATTTCGCGGGCTGCGTTGAGCTTCTTGTAAAATTTACGCGTATCTTGAGAACGATACAGCTGCTCTATTTCCTTGCACTCCAACTCATCGTCGAACCAATCGTTCCGTCGATTTCTTTCCACACACTCTATGGCGCCTTCCGCAGCGTTGTTGATGGCTGCTTTGATGGTACTACAGCAGTCCACAAGAGAGGCTTCGATTAGCTCTCCCTCTTCCGACAACGGTGCTTCAAGGCTTTGCGTGTAATTAAGGAGTGTATCGAAAAGTAGTTATAAACATTCGATGCGTTATTACGCATAAACTACTGTATATATTTTTAGCGTGTAAGCGCCATTTGCTTTGTTTACATGTCAAAAATGATTATTCGGTTCATTCATTTCCGTTGATAAAGTTGTATTCAAAATGTCGCGAATTGAATTTGAGACTAAAAAGAAAATTCTGCACACTTGGTGCACCGAAAAGGGTGTTACTTACAACCAGATTGCGAAAAGAGTAAATGTTCACCCGGCAAGTGTAAAACGCATCATCGAAAAGTTTGGTAAGGAGTGCTCCTCAAGGATTTACCAAGAAGTGGCCGGAAACCCGGCTCCAGCAACCCCGATTTGGACCAGAAAGTTGTGGATTATATTCAACGGAACAAATCTGCCTCTACTCGCGATCTAGCCAAGAAGTTCAGGACCAGCATCGGAATGATTCAACGAATCAAGCGCAGGAATGACTTGAAGACGTACAAAAAGCAGAAAGTGCCCAAACAAACTCCGGAACAAAAGTCTCGTGCCAAAACCAGGGCTCGAAAGCTGTACAGCTGCATTTTGGACAATGTCGACCAGTGCATTTTGATGGATGACGAAACATACGTTAAAGAAGATTCAAGAACGCTACTGGGGCCGCAGTTTTATACTAAATCTGTTGGGGAACGTGTGCCAACCGCAGATACGACTGTTGCGATGGAGAAATTCGGTCAGAAGGTGCTCATTTGGCAAGCTATTTGCACATGTGGCTTGCGTTCTTCAATTTTCTATACAAAAGGAACTATAAATGCTGAGATTTATCAAAAGGAATGTTTGAAGAACAGGTTGCTACCATTGTATAGAAAGCACCAGTCCCTCCTCTCTTCTGGCCAGATTTGGCATCGGCACATTACGCCAAATCCACTCTACAGTGGCTGACGGAGAATAACATCAAGTTCGTAGAAAAAGACATCAACCCACCAAACTGTCCCCAGTTGCGACCGATCGAACGCTATTGGGCAATAGTCAAGCGTATATTTAAGAAGGATGGTACAGTGTCCCAAAACATGACCGATTTTAAGAAAAATTGGGCAGCGGCATCCAGGAAGTGCACAAAGGTCACTGTGCAGAATTTGATGGCAGGTGTCAAATCAAAGGTACGGGCATTCTACAGAAATGAACATGATGACTAGTTTTTCCGTTTGGATCTTTTGTAAACATGTTAAGCTATAATAAACTGAAATAGTATGTTAATTTTAACCATGTTTTCATGCCTATTTTATTATTTGGAAGTTTATAACTACTTTTCGATACACTCCTTAGTTGCGACTTCGGGTAGTTTCAGTCGCTCCAGATTATACCGTGGTGGGCGCCGGTATCGAATGTTGTTCACAACGGAAAGTCTTTGGCGCATTTTGAACATTACCAGATAGTGGTCTGAGTCGATGTTGGCGCCGCGATAGGTCCTGACGTCGATAATATCCGAGAAGTGTCTTCCATCAATCAATTCGGTCTGTTGTGGTGATTTCCAGGTGAACCGATATGGGAGGCTATGCTGGAAGTAGGTGCTACGTCATGTTCTTGGAGGCGGCGAAGTCGATGAGTCTGAGTTCGTTATCGTTCGTAAGCTGGTGGGCGCTGAATTTTGCTATAACCAGTCTGAATTTGACGTCATGATTTGGGCAGCTGTTGTATTCCCGTTCAAGCTGCGCGTAAAAAGCGTCCTTGTCGTAATCGTCACTTCCTAGGCGAGGGCTGTGCTAGCTGATTATGCTGACCTTGAAAATACGGCCTTTGATTCTCAACTTGCTCATTCTGTTGTCGATTGGGCACCAACCGATTTTGCTGTAAGAGATGTGCCCAACTCGTGTGTATTGCCATAGCTCTGGCTACCATCTGCTACCATCCCAATGCGTATGTACTGTGGATTTTTTCCAGTAAACCTCCTGCAGCGCTACAATGTCATGCTTGCAGACCCTCAGTAAGTCGAGAAACTTACAGTCCCATGTTTCGAGTTTCCAATCGTTAGTCCTTTTTCGTTGCCTGGGTATATGCCGATTGTTTTGGTCCGTATTTACATCGTGTGCTTCCATTACCACTACTTTTTATGGCTGGCTTGTAAGACCTGCACCAACCCCCTGTCTCGCCGGAGGACCATCGTGAACAGCTCTGTTCAGAGTCCCACGCTGGCACAAGAACGATGATCGGCCGCCCCTGACATGACGAACAGACGCTCAGGCTTATGAAGGCCTGAACTTTTACCCTTATAGCGGGGTGACTCGCTTTGACAGGGCTGCTTTAGGATATTTGTGGGATTTTGGAAGAAACTCTACAGAGTCCAGCTACTGCTAAGCCTCCCCACATCCTAGGCAGCCTCCGCTGCTTGTCTGGGATGCTTATTTAATTCTCATCTTACCTCCATATCTGGAGGCCGTTCATGATCCGCAACCTATGACCCACCGGGTGGCTTGCAGCTCAGCTCCACCCGTCTCCATCTACTGAACGGATACCGCGTCGGAGGTCGACAAGAATATTCAACAGAATCGTATGATACAAAACATCCCATGGTACTCTCAGCTAGACATTCGTTCACTCGGATGATTTTGAAACATTACCACTTGAAACTTCTGCATGCAATTGCTGCTTGGGGTAGTCGGGTTTAGATTCTGGCCACTAAAGACTGTATTCGGTGAAATTTGGAAACACAAAACAGGTCACCAAACATTTTCCTTGAGCTCGATTATTTTCAAACTTTCTGGAAATGAAGTACTACTAAATGGTTGAGTTTTGACATCATTGGTTTATTGAACTACTTCTCCCAACCCAAATTCCCGCACCTTTGCCTTGACCCCTTTCATCAAATTTTGGGAAATGATAGGACCGAATTGCATACTTACTTTTAACCACACTTTCTTTAGTTCAAGTTTATTTTCTATCAGTTTTGGAGTTTTAACGAGCTTTGCCTTCATGATTGCCAAAAAATTTTCAATTGGGCGAAGTTCCGGAGTGTTTGGAGGGTTGACGTCTCTTGGTACAAAAACTAAATTATTATCTTTGTACCAGTCTAAGACGGGCCGGGCATAGTGGCAAGATGCCAAATCCAGCCAAAACAGTGTCGGGCCATCGTGAGATCTCAAGAAGGGCATAAGTCGTTTTTGGAGGCATTCGTCCTGGTAGATTTGTCCGTTGACGGTCCCAGAGGTGATGAAGGGCTGACTCATTTTGCCACATCCACAGATCGCTTGTCAGACAAGGAATTTTTTGGCGAATTTCGACAGTTTCTTCTTCCGTACACTCTCCGGAACGGCCAACTTAGAGGTGGCGACGTAGTGTTCCTGTCCTGGAATTTGTTTGGTGTCGGCTTTAATGTAGGTCTTATCGTCCATCACAATGCAGAACGGTTTTGTGAGCCACTCCCTGTACAGTTTTCTTGCACGAGTTTTGGCCACCGAGTTCTGTTTATCGCTCCGGTTCGGTGCCTTCTGGACCTTGTTCACATGTAATCCAGAACGTTTCATTGTTTTCTGCTCAAAACAAACTGAAACTTTCCTTTTTCGCAACATCCCTGATCGAAATGTTGGGATAACGCTTAAACTGGTTCAGTACCATCCTGGCCTTCTCCGGATTTGATGTGCCACGGTTGGTTGTCTTACGGTCCTTGAACGTTTTGATCACATGAGATACGGTTGAATGTGCGATTCCGAGCTGTTTTCCGATCCACCGATGAGCAGCGTTGGGGTTTTCGAAGTGAGTGCCCAAAATTTGTTGGCGCACTATTTCTTCATTCGAAACCATCACTGAAATCACTCGACCGATTTTCATGAAACTCATTACACAATTGACACAACACAATGAAATACATTCAGTTAAAATTTCAATAATTTTTACCCACACGCAAAAAAGTTACGAACAATTGCGTGTGTCCAAATTTCATCGAATACAGTCTTTACGTGGACGCAACGTATTAGACATCATATTATACATCAGTGCATGAAGTGTTTTCGGTCGAAACCTTCTTCAATTCAGCAGTTCATGGGAGAGCTGCCTTCGCCGCGTGTCACCGTATCAAGGCAATTCTCACAAACCGGTGTAGATTATTTCGGCCCTCTGTATATTAGACCTGCGCCACGTATACCGATGAATAAGGTGTACGTAGCTGTCTTCGTATGTCTCTGCACAAAGGCCGTACATTTAGAGTTGGTGACGGATCTAACCACCGACCGTTCGTTCAAGCCCTTCGTAATTTCGCTGCAAGGAGAGGTAGATGTCAGGACATATTCTCCGACAATGGAATCAACTTTGTTGGTGCTAGAAATAAGATGAGGGTCCTAGGGAATGTACCGATAACCGGAATTCAATGGCATTTTAGCCCGCCCGGTTAACCCCACTTGGGGGGACTGTGGGAGGCGGCTGTATGTTCAGCCAAAATTCATTTGCTTAAGATCATGGGAGAAACATCTCCTTCGTTAGAAGATTTGAACACACTTCTAATTCAAGTCGAGGAGTGTCTGAATTCAAGACCCCTTATTGCAATGTCTGATGATCCAAATGATCTGGAACCGTTAACACCGGCACACTTCCTCGTTTGCACCTCTCTGCATGCACTACCACAACAGAATCTGGAATCAATTCCAATGAACCGGTTGGATCGGTATCAATTAATGCAAAGAAAGCTTCAGGATTTTTGGAAACGCTGGTGTAGAGAGTTGACCTATGTCAACTTCAAGGTAGAACCAAACGCTGGAAATGTCCAGTTAAACTTGAAGAAGGACGGCTGGTAGTCACTCGCGACGAAAATGTGCCTCCTATGAAGTGGAAGATGGGAAGGATTTCCAAGCTACACCCAGGGACCGCCGGGGTTGTCCGCAAAGTCACCTTGAAAACCAACACTGGAGATCTAAGAAGAGCTGTGGAGAAGCTGTGGCTCCTACCATTTCCAGATCCACAGCCTGATCAGCAGTCAACAGAGCAAAATTGAAGACCCTTTGTTTCCCGTTCCTGCCGAAGAGGATTTTCTTTCATTTCAGAAATCATACCAATTCCTGGGTGGGTGAGGATGTCTGATAGCACCCTCAGTCACTTCAACTATGGATTCCGCAGAGCTAAACCATCAACAACATTGTTATCAGTGTAACACAATGGTCTGGATCGTCCGCAGACGAGTATCTTGAGTAAGAGATTAAATGCAGAAATATCTCTGCAGCACAATCTATCTGCTCAGATCCACAACGTAGTCACCCATAAGCGTCTGCAGTCGTGAGTTTGCCTTCGAGAGGATCAGCATCGGAAACTCTCGCGAAACACGAAGCCGATCGAATAACATCGCAAGTGATGCTCAGGGGGCTGTCTGAAGACCATTGCACAATGGGAAAAATGGGACCCAAAATCACAACTAATTAACGGCCGCTGGATAAGTGTCCTGTAAAACAGTTTATCTTATGTAAAAAAATGCGAGAAATTGAATGGTGATGGTTTCATCTTGGGCAGACACCGGGAAAAGACTAATTTTTCTCGATTTTCCCCTAATTTCGGAAGAAAAATTGAATAATCACACATTTATCATATTAGCTCTGATAATATTGCATCCATTTGTGCTGTACTATTGTGGAAATATCTGAAGAATCCAATGGAGGTAATATTGTCTTGTTTATACGTAAGGAACTGCCCATTTTGCCTGATATTCCCCACATGCTGAAAGTACTAGATATGCCATGTGCACTGACCGCATAATATATATTGAGTCTTCCAATATGCAGAGAAAAGCGGGTAAAATAGACAAGAACTGATGTCTTCACAAGCCGACATCCCCTCCACTCAATTCTCCAGACAATTCCACAATAGTGTATTGCATTTTTATATATTCTAATTAGGTGAAATTTTGAAAACCACATGACATATCTAGTATTTTCAATATGTGGGGAAAATCGGTCAAAGTGGACAGTTCCTGACCTTTTCACAAGACGATATTGCCTCCATTACATTCTTCAGATATGTTCACAATACTAAGGCACAAATGGGCTCAATATTATCAAAACTAATATGATATTTTTTTAATTTTTCTTCAGAAATAAGGGAAAAATCGGGCAAAATGAGTTACGTCCCGCAGTTTGCACAAGACGACATCCCCTTCATTCAGTTTTCCAGACATTTTCATAATATTGCCGTGCATTTGATTTTATTATACCGCACGGCTATTTCAAAAACCGCATTATATATACTGATTCTTCCAGTATGCAGGGAAAAGCGGGTAAAATGGACAATAACTGATGTCTACACAAGTCGAAATTCCCTCCCTTCAATTCCCCAGACAGTTTCACAATAGTGCATTGCATTTTTATACATTCTAATTCGCGGAAATTTCGAAAACCATCTGACATATCTAGTATTTTGAATATGTGGGGAATGTCAGGCAAAATGGACAGTTCATGAAGTTTTTACAAGACGATATTGCTTTCATTGAATTCTCCAGAAATTTTCACAATATTAGATCCCAAATGGGTTCAATATTATTAGTGAAAATATGATAAATGTAGGATTATACAATTATTTTTTCAAAATTAAGGGAAAATTGGGCAAAACGAGCCACTTCCTGATGTCTGCATAGATCTACATCCACTTCATTCGATTTTCCAGACATTTTCATAATATTGTAGTGCATTTGATTTGATTCTAATGTACAGCTATTCCAAAAATCGCATTTAATCTATTGATTCTTCCAGTATGTAGGGAAAGCGGGCAAAATGGTCAATAACTGATGTTAACACAAGACGACATACTCTCCATTCAAATCCCCGGACAGTTCCACAATAGACCATGTTATTGTTCCTTATGCATAAATTATCAAAAGATTAATGGTTTCGCTCGAAGAGCTGAGAACCTGAACGTCAGTGATTCATTGAGCCAAATCAACCGTGTATGATATGCTCAAACGTATCAGGGAATGAAAGAGCGTGGATCGAGTGTCTCATGGTAAGCGTCGTAGTGGAACACATGACCGCAAGCTGAACCAGAAGGTGTTCAGAACCGTCAAAGCAAACCCAGGACTATCAGATAATGAAATCACACAAAAATACGCTGCTGCTCGCAGTTCCGTTCGAAGAACTCGTTTGCGAGCAGGATATCGTTCTTATCGAGCCAGCAAGCAACCAAACAGAACGTTGAAGCACCAAAACTCGAGCTCGGAAATTGTACCAGCAGGTTTTGACGAAATACCAAGGATGCCTGCTTATCGACGATGAAACTTACGTCAAAATGGATTTCGGACAGCTTCCTGGCCAAAAATTCTACATGGCAACGGTACGAGGAGATGTTCCTGCGAAGTTTAAGTTTGCTTTTATGGACAAATTCGCCAAAAAAAACTGATGATTTGGCAAGGGATATGCAGCTGCGGAGCAAAGACCAAAATGTTCGTGACGTTATAAGACGATGGACTCGAAGCTGTACAAGGAAGAATGCCTCAAAAACCGCGTACTACCTTTCATTAAAGCCCATAAAGGTCCCGTGAAGTTTTGGCCAAATTTGGCGAGTTGCCACTACAGCCGCGAAGTCATCCAGTGGTACCGCGATAATAACGTAGATCTCATCGATAGAAACATAAATCCACCCAACTGCCCGCAGTTCCGGCCCATCGAGAGATTTTGGGCAATAATGAAGCGGGAGCTTAAAAATAGTGGAAAAACGGCTCGGGACGTGACTCACATGGCCAAAATGTGGAACAAATGTGCCAAAGAAGTTAACTTCGGAGGTGTGCAGCGTTTGATGGGAGGAATAAAGAAGAAAGTGGGAATATTCATTAGAAACGAAGAGAAATGATTTGTATTGATATTTTTTTAAGTACAGTGATTTACCTTTGTTTTCATGTATTAAACTTATTTGTACGTCAATCCGTTACCGAGATACAGATTATTTTATTATTCCGGATTCAAAATGGTCATAGCTTTAATGCTGTGTCTTTCGTCGAGCGATTACCTGATGGAACTTTATTCTCACACTAAGTAATATCGCACTCAAAAGAAACCCCGATTGCGGGCGGGTTCAATTGATGACATTATCAAGGAGTCTTTCAACATCAAAACCATGTCTCATTTAGCTATTCAATACTAGCGGGGTTTTGAAAATCATTTCGAAGAAAACTTCGCCAAAGACCGAAGTCGGAAAACGGATGTGGAACCAACGATTTTCATTTCAGATTCAGCATACATGATAGAAATTGACTATCGCAGCTATTTGCATAAATAAGTCATTCTGCTTGCGGTGGAGCAAAAACCATCACAGCGGGAAATAGAAGAAGAGGGCGAAACGTCCCAGCTCCGGCAGCATACATACATATATGGTACTCCAATATTGAAGTTGATCCGTGAACCCCCCTTTAGCACATACAATCCTCGTTCGACATGGGTCTCATCCATGCATGAGAAATCCGAAAGCCACTTCAGTCCTTCTACATGCTCTCGATAGGCTAATATCAATGTGACGATACTTCCGCCGCGCCACCGTGTCAGTAAGGCCGGCCCATCGGGCCCTGTGGGTGCGGTTGGAGGAAGGCTGCAGGGCTGCCGGGTGTTATTAAAGTCTGCATACATGCATTTGCGCCAACGTCGTCACATTCTGGATGCAAATATAGGCTGCCGGTGACCCATATGTTGTGCACCGTTTGCGGAATTTGATCATAGAATCTCATAAATCGGATATGCGTGCTGCGGCCGAGTTGCTGCTCGGTGGTGCATTGCAATTGGATTTGAATGGAACAATTCCCGGTTAGGTTATATGAATTGGAAAATTACACCCAATTATACCGTCTTTTAATATGATTCAAAAGCTTAAGAGCTAACCAAATTATGAGCCCCATTTCAATTATGAATAGAGCATGCAAATTGCAAGAAACAGGACGGAGAAATTTAGCAGCAGCATTGCGAAGGTAATGGAATTACTGAGCAATAAGCTGATTATCGAATACGAGCTGATGGTTGCTTTCATAATTCTCCGAAACCGACGGAAAAGATTCCCTCTCTGTACTTCCGAACGGTTAAGTTATGCAAGAGCACTTCAATACCTTTTAATCCGCTGTGATAGGTACTCCTTTATCCGATCGATCACAAGGCAAATCCGACGTATGAATTTCCACTTGAAAAAGACCGAACCGGAACCTCCCACGAAATACATATTTCATTTCCCATTCAATTCCCATTCATGCCAGATCGGAATGCATTTTCCAATCGACCATCCAAGCCGAACAGGGCGATCAAAATTCATCCCCGCCGCGTCGTCGTCGTTTTTGTCGTCGATTCCCTGCGATTGGCAGCATGACGGCCGGATTTATGATGCCCTACAGCGCAAAAACTGTCACTGTCAATCGTCGGAAATGAAAATGCACCATCCCGGGTGGCAGGAAGACGCTCGGTCGTTCCCTGCGGTCGGTGGTAGATCTAGTGATTAGTGCGCACTTTTTTTTCTTTTTTTTAGAGCGCTCGCTCATTCATCAAACGTGAATTCGACCTGATAAACCGTCTTTCAGCGCCGGGACCGTGTTATCTTAACGCTTGGCGTGGTATTTGATTAGCACCTTCCTATCTACCATTGGGGGGGAGGGGGTGGTGATGAGTATGTAGATTTGTAATCGATTAAGGGGGGAGTAGGTTGTGACAAAAAAAACATAATTTATTGTGGTTATTTGCGCTAGTCGTAGATTTGGAACTGCTGGAACCATGTTGAGGGAATAATCGATTTACTAATTAGTCTCGGATCAATGGATTCTCGTTCGCAAATCATTATGCATTTATTTGCCCCAGGATAGAAAACATGTAATAAATTCATTATTTCAGTTGACAACTATAATTGCCAATCACGAGAGGATTATCCATTCAATTGCGTTTTAATGCGAATGTCATCGAACAAATGCGCCGTAAAGTGAAAGCAATTTGGGTGCATAAATCGACGATCAACCAACAATGAACCTTTGCATAACGCATTGACAATGATGGGGATTTTAGAATTTTATGTAATAAATTACTGCATTGTGATTTTAAAAGCACTCACATTAACTTTTTATTCCACTAATAAAACCAGAAAGGCACAATTCACAATCACAGATGGCTGTTATGCGTTATTGATGCAGAGAATAATTTTCTTATGAAAATCGAAGTATGCTATAGTTTTGAGATGGACGAAAAGTTTATGTTCCTCCTGTCAAATAAATATAAATTTGATATCGTTTCATTTTTTGTGTGTTATCAAGATATTTTTGCGGTTCGAGTGTAGGAAGGATCTGAAGGGTAATATGACATTGCAGCCGTTCACAGAATATGTTAAGAGGTTTTAAGACAAAGCTCAGTGGCTTACATAAGTGCCATTCCAATGACGATAAATCACTGGTCGGATTTTACCGAATCAATACGAATGGGTTATATGCACGACCCAAGACTAAAATTTGTTGTCAAAATTCGGTTTCAAAGGTTACAGACGAACTTTGCAAAGTGCAAACTTGTCACAAACAACTCTTTCAACTTGAAAAATATTGAACAGGTATTATTACGGAGGAAATGATGATCTAGATTATCAAAACTGTACTTGGGTTCAAATCTTGATGTTGTACATGATTGACAAGCAGGTTTAGAGTGTTTTGACCGCACTTCTTAGCTGTAAAAGTTATAAAGAAAATCTTAACTCCGTTGTACATATACAACAGTATTCTCAAAAAATCTACAGTACATCAAACTACAGGGTGCGGCCGAAAATAATGCGAAAATTTGTTCCTTTTCTTTCAAATCCCATTTTCAACTAATTCAAGTAATAATATCAACGTTTTCGAGTGCAGTTACTTCCATAAAGTCCTTTTAAACAAATTGATTCAATGTGTCCTCCATTTTTATTAATAACGCCGGAAGCCAGAGCGAGCATGCCTTTCGGACGTAGTTCTCCGACATTGACAGCCATGTGCGTGTTATGGTTAACTACAGGGTTTTCACACTATGGTGTGATGTTTTGCAGGCTCGTGCTTCAACATATGCCCAAATTGAATAATCCAACGGATTAAGATCTGGACTGCTAGGAGGCCACAAATCCTTCGGCCAAAACTTCATGTTATCGTTCAAACATTGATTGAAAGTGTGACACGGCGCTCCATCCTGCTGTAGGACAACGTTTCGGTCCTCGGAGAAGTTGGCCTTCACCCAGGGAAGCACTTGGTCCGTTAAAATACCGATATACACTTCGGTATTGATTTTAACTCCAGCACCAATGAAAACAGGCGGCATCTGGCAACCGTTGGACGCCACCAAGCCAAACATCATGACACCAGCCGGATGTTTGGTTTGAAATTTTAATTTCACTTTTTCCGGAACGTTCTCCATTTTCTGCGGTGAAATGAACTGGTCCGTGCGGCTGTTGGCCACAGCATCGATGCTGAAAAGCTTTTCATCGGAGAACAGGATTATCATTTTTACCTTCTTCAATCTCTTGGAACGAGTCACACTCGTAGTTCTTTGACCCGGTCCGTAATCAATTGGCGTTTCACTCTGGCTCTGGAAGTTACATGCAGGTCTTCTTCGATGATTCTCCGCATGGATTTCTCAAAAACATTGGCTTCCTTTGCAAGTTTTCTTATAGAACGCACCAGGGTTGCGATCAATTTTTGAACGGACCGATTTGATCACGTTCGGCGTGCGTTTAAAGCGCGGACGTCCACTTCCCGGCTCCCGCTGGTTAAGACCATTCTGCAGGGACTGTTTTATGCGGTAAACTGTTGCCAAATGGCACCCTACCACCTTGGCAGTCTCTTTCGGCTTCTTCTGGGCGAGCAACAAACTGGTGATCACTGCTTTCGCGAACACTTTGACGAATTTGCAATAAAACAAATAGAATGTTTGGATGCAGCACTTGAAAGTAAATATAAACAAATACACTTTCAACAGAAATTAGTCACTAGCTACACGAATTAACCCAATACTCAAGTTTGAACATTTTCGCATTATTTTCTGCCGCACCCTGTATTTTATAAAGCGCTTTGTCGATCAAGAAGAGCCACCTCGATGAAATTGGAGTCAAAAAGTGAGAAGTAAGACGGTGAGAAAAAAAATAAAAAAATACTTGACGGCAGAATTCCAACACAGTGGTCAATAGTGTTGCAGTATTCTGTGGTATCCACTCACCAATATTGAACAATTGTTGCTCAAGATGCGCAGAATTGTCTTTTCTGAATCATGCGAATTTATCAAGATGTGATGGCAAAACCGCAATTGCATTTATTTGGCACCATTTTCACTTTTGGATGCCTGTCATTGTCAGTCTTATGTTACATTCTTCTGTGACTGTATGCCTAATTTCGAACAGTCATATAATAGCCATGAGTGAAACATTCACCCTTTGCATTTATTGTACCATTGTATTGCTAATGCTTCCGACTGGGTATTTTGATTATACATTCCAAATAATGTGAGGAATGAAAAACATCACAAGTTGTCTCAGAAATAAAAAATGTACTTCTAGTCGTTTACCTTAAATTGAATGTAAAAAGTTCAAAAGTGAAACCCGCCAGCTTAAATCCAACCGCTAAGAACAATAGCACCAAACAAAGCAGTTAAGTGTAGGAAGCCAACGTTGGATATAAAAATGTTTACCTACCGTTGGGTACAAATAACTTGCTTCTGGGTAAAATTTCATCCAAAAGTAAGGAATTTATACTCAACGTTAGGGAAACATAATTATACGTTGACTTCCCACCCTTGACTGCTTCTTTGGGTATTTTTTTCTAAGCGTGCAGATGTTTGTGCCTTGATACAAACATCCTACGACCAGGCAAACAAGTTTTAATTATGTGAGGGACATTCGTGCAACTTTAATATGCATATAAATTCCCTTTGATGCAAATGGAAGAATATTTTCTTCTTGCAAAAGTGTTCATTAATCATTTTTTTTAATTCGATGTAATCCAATACTAAGAAGATCTACAGAAATGTAACTTTATAGTGATTTCTAGGAAATTATCTAAACTTTCATGGAAATAGATGATGTTTTTTTACACAACTACAAACAATCTCAACAGGAAGTCCCACATATATTTCAAAAGCCAGTGTCCTTTTCTAACAAATGCACGTTCAAGTCGCACATGTGCCGTGACTGTGGCCACACCGGCCATAAGGAGGGCTACTGTTCCTGTTTCACGTCCAAGCCAAAATCGAAATCGACCAAGGAGAAGCGGAACAACAAAACTATCACGTATCTAGGATAGCTACAGCGAAAAACGTCATACGCAGTCAGCGTTATGTGAAGACTTCGATCGACGGAGTTTCTGTGAAAATTCCATAATATCTACACAGAACTGGATACATGTAGGGCCCCACAGATGTCCTTACCGGATTGTCAAATGCAAATAGCATCTGGGGACCGATTCAGTTGAGCGTGTTAATTGACATTGGGATTAGCGAGAAGAAGAAGTTTACATGTATGAGGCTCACGAAAGGAAGAGATACATAGCTGACGTTTTCACCAAGTGGAGAACCAACGAGCCGCCGGAAACCGGTGGAAAGTGGGTAAATGGTCCGGAATTTCTGTACCGTCCTGAAAAAGAATGGCCACAGCGTAAATTGCCTCCATCACATGTGGAAGAAGAGCTTAGAGCGTATCATTTGTTCCACAAAATCTCCTTCCCGAAGCCTTTAATGGATATCGCTCGTTTTTCGCGCTGGAACGTTTTGGTGAGATATGTGGATTGCGTGTTTCGGTTCATCTCAAACTTCCGCAGAAAGTTAAAGAAGTTGTCAATCGGAACGGTTTTGGTCACGCCCGCGTTGGAGAAGTCGCTGTCGGCAATCAAGATTCCCCTGAAGTTCGAAGAACATCGGCAAGTGGAGAACTATGTGCGGAAATCAGCAAATCAAGAAGGATTCGCAGATGAACTTAAAACCTTGCTGAAGAACCGCGAGCTACCACAGGCAAGGTGGCACAACATTGAACAATCCAGTCCACTGTACAGATTATCCCCTTTTTTGGATGAATTTGAAGTAATCCGGATGGAAGGGTGGTCAGCGCCCATGCAGATTTTACCGCTTTCGAGCAGTGGTATCCGATTTTACTTCCGAAGGGCCACGATGTGTGTGGTGCAAAATTAAAAGTGCCAACCAGCAGTGCCCAGAATGGCACCGCTACCTGTGCAGCGTCTCACTCCATTTAGCTATGTGGAGATTGACTATTTTGGTCCAGTGATCGTTACGGTTGGACGACGTTCGGAGAAGCGATGGGTTTACCTATTAACGTGCCTAGTGACCCGGGCAATCCATATGGAAGTCGCTCATGCGTGATGACAATCAGGCATTTCATTTGTAGGGAAGCACCACTGTAGTTCTTTTCGGACAACGGCACGAGCTTTCAAGCAGCGAGTAAGGAGTTGGTACAAGATGTGCGTCGCATTGATCGGAAGTATGCGGATATTTTCACCGATGCCAGAACCAGGTGGACCTTCAACTCACTTGCTTGTGAAATCGGTGAAGCACACACTCAAAGTTCTACATGACGGTAGGAAATTGATGGACGAAATCCTACTCACTGTGCTGGCTGAAGCTGAAGACGTGGTGACTGCTCGGCCACTCACATATGTGCCACAGGAATCAGCAGACGGGAAGGTCCTCACGCTGAACCACTTCCTCCATGGACTGCCTGCTGGAGAGCGTGAAGGGACACGAGTCGACCAATTTGACCGAAGCGTTGCGAGACAACTATAAGCGTTCTCAGGAGCTGGTGGATATGCTGTATCAGAAGTGGTTGAAGGAATACATACCTTCCATCAATCATCAAACCAAGTGGCACGGGGAGCAAGAACCAATTCAAGAAGGAGAACTGGAGTATGTAGTTGGCGGGAACAACCGCAGAACCTGGATCCGCGGTGTTGTAGAAAAGGTCATTAGAGGCATCGATGGGAGAGTACACCGAGCAATGGTGAGAACAGCGAAGGGTCTGTAAATACTGTATTCGATGAAATTTGGACACTTGGACACTTGGAACTTTTTAGCGTGTTGGTAAAAATTATTGAAATTTTAACTGAATGTATTTCATTGTGTTATGTCAATTGTGTAATGAGTTTCTCAAAAATCGGTCGAGTGATTTCAGTGATGGCATCGAATGAAGAAATATTGCGCCAACAAATTTTGGGCACTCACTTCGAAAACCCAAACGCGTCTCATCGATGGATCGGAAAACAGCTCGGAATCGCACATTCAACCGTATCTCATGTGATCAAAACGTTCAAGGACCGTAAGACAACCAAGCGGAAAAATGGTAGTGGCAAAAAACGTGGCACATCAAATCCGGAGAAGGCCAGGATGGTATTGAACCAATTTATGCGTTATCCCAACATTTCGATCAGAGATGTTGCGAAAAAGGCGAAAGTTTCAGTTTGTTTTGTGCAGAAAACAATGAAACGTTCTGGATTACATGTGTACAAGGTCCAGAAGGCACCGAACCGGAGCGATAAACAGACCTCGGTGGCCAAAACACTCGTGCAAGAAAACTGTACAGGGAGTGGCTCACAAAACCGTTCTGCATTGTGATGGACGATGAGACCTACATTAATGCCGACACCAAGCAAATGCCAGGACAGGAACAAAGCTGGCCATTCCGGAGAGTGTACGGAAGAAGAAACTGTCGAAATTCGCCAAAAAATTCCTTGTCTGGTAAGCGATCTGCGGATGTGGCAAAATGAGTCAGCCCTTCATCACCTCTGGGACCGTCAACGGACAAATCTACAAGGACGAATGCCTCCAAAAACGACTTCTGCCCTTTTTGAGATCTCACGATAGCCCGACACTGTTTTGGCCGGATTTGGCATCTTGCCACTATGCCCGGCGTCTTGGACTTGTACAAAGATAATAATGTAGTTTTTGTATCAGAAGACTTCAACCCTCCAAACACTCCGGAACTTCGCCCAATTGAAAAATTGTGGGCAATCATGAAGGCAAACCTCGGTAAAACTCCAAAACTTATAGAAAATGAACTTGAACTAAAGAAAGTGTGGTTAAAAGTAAGTAAGCAGCATCAGTGCCCAAAATTTGATGAAAGGGGTCAAGGCAAAGGTGCGGGGATTTGAGGTTCAATAAACCAATGATGACAATTTAGTAGCACTTTATTTCCAGAAAGTTTGAAAAGAATCGGGCTCAAGGAAAATTTTTGGTTACCTATTTCGTGTGTCCAAATTTTATCGAATACAGTCTTTACGCTTTCGTGTTACAACTTCTCAGGAGAATTTGAGCAAGTTTACACGCAATCAGAAGGAGTTTGTGCGCCGATTTATAACCATGGATGAAACTTGGATCCATTACAACAAACCGGAGTGATCGCAACAGGCAAAACAATGGGTTTCACCGGGCGAAAGTGTTCTGAAGTGCCCGAAAACGCAACAATCGGCGGGAAATGTTATGGCCTCCGTGTTTTGGGATGCGCAAGGTGTAATATTCATCGACTATTTTGAAAAAGGTAAAACCATATCACGCGCATACTATGAAGCGTTTTTGGATCGTTTGAAGGATGAAGTCCAGAAAAACGGCCGCATTTGCAGAGAAAAGGTGAGCTCTATCATCACGACATTAATTCTCATTTGCACAAGCAAAATTGAATGAAATTCGGTATTTGGTATTTGCCAGACTTGGCCCCCGGTGACTTCGATTTGTTCCCAAAGCTGAAAAGATGGCTCACTGGTAAGCGATTTTACTCAAACGATAAGCTCATAGCTGAAACCGACGGCTATTTTGAAGGACTTCCAAAGCAGTACTAGTCGGATGGGATAAAAAAAATTAGAAAATCGCTGGAGTCGCTGTATCGACCTAAAAGGAGAGAAATAAAACCGAATTTGGCAAAAAAAAGGTTTTCGTATTTGACATTAGAGGGACTTTTCAGGCGACCTAATATTCTCAGACATTCTTCTCTTTTCAGTGAGCGAGAACAAATAACCAAAAGCCATATTGGGTTAGGACTATAATTAATGCCAAAATCCCAACGATTTGAAGAAAAATGGAGCATCACTTAACCTTCTTAGACAAGATGCTCCCAAGTTCTGTTCACCGAACAGAGCATTCAATTTAACTATTCTCTCCGACTATTCATTTCACCTTCCCTTTGATATCTACTAAAGACTACGTGGGTTCTTAAGGTAGATACCAAATTCTCCTAATGTGCAACGGTTGCATGGGCGTGGCCAGGTGAGCGAACGAGGAGTAACTTCGTGGAGATTAAAGGGTGTCCACGATGAAATTGCCACACACAAAATTGATTCGCAAAATTCGAGTTTTCATCCGATTGCCATCAAATTTTCAGGGATTGAGAAATAACTATTCAACTTCATTTTACCATTTTACTCGTATTTTATTTACAGTCCATACGCAAATGCCCGCACCTTGGCCTTAACCCCGGCCATAAGATTCTGCACAACCTGTGAATCAACCGTTTTTTGCATGTAAACCCACACCCAAAATAAAACAGCAAGATTGTAATGCAATTTCGCATGATTTGGTTTCATTTCTCGTAATGGATCGTAACTTGGAGAAAATATGCAACATTGGTCGTGGACAAAAAAGCAACACATTAATTCGATTAGAAAAATTCAATGTGTGCGTGAGGTTGTGCAGTTGATTAGTAGTAGTAAATTCAATGGCCCACAAAATAAAAGACCTCGATTTGCTATCGAGATTCGAACCGCGACCGTCAGCATGACGGCTCCTTATTGTAACCATCCAGTCACCATAACAAGTAACTCAACGTTACAACAATGAAGCCAATATCGGTCGCACACACTTACATGGCTTCGTTTATTTCATAAATCGCATGGAGACCTGAGAGGGAGATGGGAGTGTGATGACGAGTGAAAATAAAAATAGAACACTTGACAGCGGAATAGCAACAGTGGCAAATGGCGTAGCGGCGTTCTGTGCCATTGTCTCTCCCATATTGAGAAGTTGGTGACGGTTGAACAAAAACCCAACGGTTGCTGCGACTATCGAGGCACTAGGCACACAGCGATAACCGCTTGCACACACTTACATGGCTTTGTTTATACCATAAAAAGCTTTGTGGATCATGATGGGCAAAATTGCCTTATCAGAATCATGCGGATTTCTCAAGATATGATTGCAAAAACTGCAATTGCATTTTTTGCTACAATTTCAACTTTTGGGTGCATACTTTCTTCAGTTCCTCGACTGTCTTCACTATCTTAGGTCGTTTAATAAGGTGCTGCTTCATAATCGCCCAGTACTTCTCGATCGGGCGGAGCTCCGGAGTGTTGGGAGGGTTGAACATTTTCGACACGAAATTGACCTTATTGTCCGCATACCACTTCAGCATGTCCTTGGAGTAGTGGCATGAGGCCAAATCCGGCCAGAAGATTGTTGGGACGTTGTGGGCCTTCAGGAGAGGAAGCAGCCGCTTCTGGAGGTACTCTTTTATGTACACCTGTCCGTTCATCGTGTCCTGGGTCACGAAAGGTGCACTCCGCTTCCCGCACGTGCAGATGGCTTGCCAAACCAGGAATTTCTTCGCAAATTTGGACATCTTCTGAGTGCGGACATGCTCCGGAACGCTGAACTTATCCTTGACCGTGAAAAACAGGTTGCCGGGGATCTGTTTGAAGTCGGCCTTCACATATGTTTCGTCGTCCATGATGCAGCATTCAACTTTCGTCAGCATGTTGAGGTACAACTTCCTGGCACGGGTTTTGGCGGACTTGTTCTGCTTCTCGTCGCGATTAGAGGCCTTTTGTACCTTGAACGTTCGAAGCCCAGCCTTAGTTTTGGCCTTCTGGACAAAACCTCGGCTTAGGTGCAGCTTCTTAGCCACATCCCGAACGGAGGCGTTCGGATTTCGGTTGAAGGCCCCAACTACGCGGTTGTGATTTTTGGTGTTGTACGGAATACTTTTTCCTTCACTTCTGGGCTTCCGATCGGTGGTCAACCGTTCCTCGAACCGCTGAATCACTCGCGACACCGTGGAATTCGCGATTCCCAACGTTTTAGCGATGGAACGATGCGAGAGATCCTTGTTCTCGTGATGAGTGCGCAAGATTTTATCACGCACGAGCTGTTCTATCGACTCCATTTCCGCGAGTTTTGATCACAGGACTTTAAAACTTGCCGGATGTAAATAATGCACTATGAACTAAATCCACCCAAATTTTCATTAAATTCTACTCAACGGTTAAAAAGTTACAGCAATTTCATAGTGTGGCAATTTCATCGTGGACACCCTTTAGTCCACTGTGCAATGGGTGGTAGTACATATTATACATCATACAAGTCTCACCTGGAAGTTCTAGAGAAGTTCCGGAAGAAGAAGGTCAACCAATTAGACAAGAAATGCTTGGTCTGGTAGGCGATCTGTGGGAACGAACAATTCAGCAAGCCGTTCATAAAGACCGGCACCATCAACGGCCAAATATGTAAAGTAGAATTCGTCCAGAAGCGCCTGCTGCCCTTCTTCCGGACCCACGAAGGTGAAACTCTGTTTTGGCTGGATCTGGCATCGTGCCATTACTTAAAACCGGTGATGAAAAAACCCGCACTTAAAACCCGCCAAACTCACCAGACCTTTACCAATAGAAAAATTATGAGCCCTGGAAAACAGGGAAGGTCTTCAAAAACGGCAAGAAGGCATATCGATTGTAGGATCCGAAAATTATGAAGAATTGAGATGTCTTGTTCATCAGCAATTCAGACGCTAAGTCGTTGTCGTTGTTTCCTGAAATTTCAGAAAATGTTTGAATTTTCATAGTGACTCCCATATAATCTTCAAAGCGCCAGTGCATTTCGAGTTTACTACCAAATCTCAGAAATTGATCGAGACAGAATTTCGAATCGATAGTCCGGAATGGAACTGGCACCCTAGCCCAACATACGATAGTCATTGATAGGAAAACTATCAAAAGACAATCGAGAAAATGTCTTATTCTTATTCCAGCCGTAAGATATCACCAAATTCCGAATCCTTCTGAGAACCACTTTCGAATACAACAATGACCTATTTAGCATAAACGGAGGCAAGCGAGGCCGAAGAAAGCATCGGCAGTAAAAATCGTGACACCCATTTTTCACCGATTCTCACCAATTTCTTCAGTGAAACACTGAACCCAATCTGCTCCCATTGAGTGTTATTATGCAATATCGCTATAAAAATATTATCCCTAGAATCGTCGTTCGTCTTTTGGAAGCGCCAGCCCATCGTCTCGTTGACGTAGTCGTCGTCCCTATTGTCAGTTGGCTAAGAGCGCGTCTCGCCGGGACTTTTCCTTACAGAAAAAGATATACAACAAGAAAGAAGGACGGCGGAGGGTCCTACATATAAAACGGAATATCTAGTTTGACGTCGAGCTTCGGTGGAAGGGAAAAGGCGGTTAACCGGTTCTGACCAAGGCCGTAAAAAAGATAAAGGATGGAACATTTTTCACTCTTCTTTACGTTTGCCTTCATGCCCAGGTTCGAATTTTCTGCCACACCAGGACTGGTTATTCGACCCAATAGTCATCGTCGTCGCCATTATTAAGTTGACTGGAGCGTCCTCCGGCGGGGGGGTCCTCGACCATGGTAATGGAAATGAAGATACATACTGGAAATCGGTTTACAGTGAGCGAGCCATTTGTTGTTTCCCGGCTGCACTGCATGGTCAAGGTTTTATCCCTACTGTTGTATATAGCTTTGGAGGACAGAAGATCTATGGATGAAAGCGAGGAAACAGAACCAAAGAGAGAGAGAGAGCTTTGCGCTGTTGTCCGATGATTCCTCCGCTTGGAAGAATAGTTGGAGCATATAGCAAATGTCAAACCACCCGTAGAGCTGGCATTTTAAACTGTAATCACTTCTACCGCAACATGGTGGAACTGAACATCAGCGGTGGTTTGTGGAGCTAGAGAGCTAATGGAATGGTAATTCTCTTACGTTTTATTCCTCAGAAATTTCGCAGACATTTCTTCGATACATATTTAATTACGTTTGAATCTTTGCTGAAGGTTTGCTTAAAACCCCGCCAAGTTGTGGACATCACCATACCCGATTACAACTTGTCATAACGAAACGAAATAATGCAGCCCAACACCCATCCTGATCATCACTCACAGCCACGATAGTAAGAATTAATTTTGCAAATCCAATGCAAACAAAAAACACCCGATACCAAACCGTCAAAGCTAAGTGGCTTGGTGTTGTGCAGATGTAAAACCCGACCCAGCAGCGGCGTTAAATTTCCCTGCATTACTACCCATGACGAACTGGACCAATGCCGGAGCATTACATTCTAAACAAACACCAAAAAGCAATAAGTGCAATTTCTCATTTCAGTCTCCGGTCCCGCAAACACCATCTGCTTCACCTCCACAACAAATGGAAACCATTCCCTCCTCACATTGCTACTCTATAACTACATGTATAAGGACCGAACCGACCGGCTCACCCATCCAGATCCAGAGGACCGAGCAGTGAGCGGTGATGAGGGGGGCGCCTTTGACGTCATCGTTTTTTTTTTTTCGGCTGGTTCCAATTTCCCACCCTGGAGGTGTGTAACCTACCGCGGCCAATCCACCACGGGAATAAACGGCGATGAATCGTGGTTGAGTGACGGCAACGTGCCGCTGCCTAACTGCTTACAGAATTCGAATTTTACGTTCGCGCGCCGCTGCTTCTGACGGTGTGTTGATGTTTGTTCATCGTGTTCTAATAATTCGCTTCCCTTGTGCCAGTTTTTCTCCACCCCTCTTTGCCGCCTCATCCGGGACCCGGCAGTTCAAAGCTGGTTTCGCTAGACCAGAAGGAGGAATGTCGTGTTTTATTTTTCAATCAGCTTTCCCTCCCGCGTTCTGCGTTTTGTGTGAGAGTTGGATTTTTTGACCCAATTTCGAACGCGAATGCCGTTCAAAGTTGTTTGGAGGATTGATCTTTTTTCCCGGATTTCGTGAGATGGGAAGTGACGAATTACTAACTGCAAGCTTAGTTTGAAGTTTCAACCAGTTCAGAAGCGAGTGGGGTAAAGAACCATGCGGCTCCACCGAAGTGGTAACAAATGGAGGTACCGGTAATTCCTTACACGCTAAGATCAGTTTACCCAAATATGGGTGAAGAATACCCATAATTGCGAAAAGTACGCATACCCATTTATGGATACGTTGCGACTTACCCATATTTGAGTATTTTTTCTCAGACAAATTTACTCAAATATGGTCAACTTTACCCATAATTGAGTATAGCTTAACTGAGCTTCGCGTGTAGGACACGACCTGCCCGCTCAGAAAGAGGTGCCCTCTTACAAATTAATGTTTGCTATGATACGGAAGTCGCTCCAGTGTTGCCAAATATGTTAACACAGTAATCCCATTGAAAATTAAAAGTAATTAAAAAAAATCGATTGTTTTGATACCTGGGAATATTCAATAATGTTAAAGATTGAAAATTGTGAATATTTTAAATGGAGAGGTCCAAGAGTTTAAGGCTCTAAAAATACAAAACTGCCTTATAGGGAAGAAAAGAATGGTATCAAAAATTCAAAAAAGTATACACGTTACTTTTGAATCTTCTTAAGCTTATTTTTAGTCTTTATTTTTCCAGAGAGTATCATTTTTAGAAAGAGCGATCCAAAAACCAACAGTTTATCATCCTATAGTATGGACAAAGAAATTATTTTCATAACCCACGGTATAAATTAAAACCGTTTTGCTAGCTTTAGAGAAACAATGTGGCAGTTTTTTTTTTTTTATTCCGTGTCGGGTAATTTTCGTCCAATTTTAGACCAATTTTTAGATCTATTGTGACATATCCCCTTTTTGTTGTTGCTTTAGTTATTTTCAGCATGACGCATCACTATTGATAGAAGTGATCGCCAAAGTCTGACCTAAAGCATTGTCCCAGGACGGTATAACGCTCCGAATAAAGTGTACTACCGTACTGGGGTTTGTTCTCCAAATCTCAAGGGGTTCTAGTAGCCATTTGTTAAAGAACTTCAGCCTTTTATTGAAAATTGCCGGGCAGTGGCATAACAAGTGTTCCGAGTCTTCTCTATCCATGTTACAAAATGGACATGATTCATCTTGAAGTTTTCCTATCAGCTTCAAGTGATAACGGCTCGGACAGTGACCGGTTATAAGGCCTGTATATATTGTTAGATCTTTTTTGGTAAGATCTAGTAACTTGCGAGTCATTGAAATGTTTGGAGTAATGAACCGCTTTGATTGCCTAGCTTTGAAAGTGTTGTTCCAGTTTGTCTCCACTTTTAAGCATTCCCAGGCTTTCATCTCCATTCTAAGAGAAGAAGCAGATACACCATAAAAGGGTTCAGGTCCTACATACTGATGAGACGATCCGAGTCTTGCTAGTTCATCGGCTTTCTCGTTTCCATCAGAATGACCAGGAACCTAGTACAAATTGACTTGATTACGACAAGACAATTTCTGAAGTGATTGAACACATTCCCAAACATGTTTGGACGTGCATATTGCTGACTTTAAAGCATTCAGAGCTGCTTGACTATCCGAAAAAATGAATATATTTGAATATCTATAGTTTTTGCGTAAGCATATAGCAGAACATTCCAGAATTGCTTGAATTTCAGCTTGGAATACAGTTGGCCACTAACCCATTGGGATTGAAAGGTTAATCCCTGGGCCAGTTACCCCAGCTTCCACTTGATTGTTCATTTTCGAACCGTCTGTATAGAAAACAATCGATCCTTGGCGGAGGTTTGGGCCACCTCTAGCCCACGAATCACGCCCAGGATCAATAACTTGATATGAACAATCAAAGTTGTATTTTTTCTCCATCCAATCTTCGTTGTTCATAACTAAAGGATTAAATTTTACAATTTTTAGAATGCTAAGATGTCCTATTAGATCACCTTCTAAAAGGTTCGCAAACCTTCTGATCCTTAGTGCGCTTCTTTCAGCTTCTAACTGTATGAATTGATGCAATGGCAACATAAAAAGTAATGCATCCAGTGCCTTCGTTGGTGTACTTCTCATTGCACCGCTAATTGAACAAGTTGCTAGTCTTTGAAGTTTTTCTAACCTTCTTTGTGCAACAGTTTCTTTTGATTTTGGCCACCAGACCAATGAAGCATAGGTAATCTTGGGTCTCACAATTGCCGAATAAATCCAATGGATCATTTTTGGCCTTAGTCCCCATTGCTTACCAAATGTTCTTTTGGCTATCCATAGAGCATTTGTCGATCTGTTGATTGTCTGCTCTAAATGAAAGTTCCAATTTAGTTTGCTGTCAAGAAATACTCCAAGGTATTTGACTGTATTTGAAAGTACCAAATGTGTGCCTTTCAACCTTAAGTTCTCAATACAGTATTTTCTCTTCTTTGTAAATGGCACAATAGTAGTTTTAGAAGGGTTTATGTTCAAAACTTCCTTATCACACTACGAAGATACATAATTTAAAGCACTTTGCATTCTGTTTGCAATGATACAGTCGTATTTACCGCGTACTATAAGGACTATAGCATCTGCGAAGCCAACTACTTCAAACCCTAGGGTTTTCAAATTTTTAAGGAGATCATCAACTATTGTAGACCACAATAAAGCTGATAATACGCCTCCTTGTGGACACCCTTTTACAGCTCTAATACTGATGGATGAGCTTCCTAGGTTTGCTGATATTTGTCTATTTGATAACATCTCGTTAATCCAATCGACAATACATTTGTCGAAACCAAGTTTCATCATTGCTTTAACCATTGAACTATGAGATGAATTATCAAATGCTCCTTAAATGTTCAAATGTGGCTGTACTTTAAGGATTAAAAAGTCTATAAATCATAAAAATCTCTTTTCACAATTTCAGCTTCTACGATAGCATATTTCTGCTATCAAACTTTTCCGTCCGTTGCTTCCACTCTACCCTGACAGATGCACAGTGGTTCAGAATGTGAATTTAGCTGGAAAGATACCTTTTTCAGCCGAAGTTTGAAGATTTGGAGCAAAACCGTCTTGCACAACGTTGTTTCTTATAACAAGGGGCTTCTTTTGGTGTGAATGAAAACTAGGGTGATTCTTATTTTCAGAGAAATCGAAAATCTAACTTTTTTATTCGCAAAAATAAAGGCATACATAGGGACACCCTAAGCTACGTAGGATAAAATGCTCTTATTCGGTCATTTCAAAAGGTACAGAAAAAATAACACCATCAAAGTTGCTTGATATTATTATTTATTCTACAGCTTTTCCGAATAATTTATGCCTTTATTTCAGCAAGTAAAAAAGCAAGATTTACGATTTCTCTGAAAATAAGAACCACCCTAGTTTTCATTCACACCAAAACAAGCGCCTTGTTATTAGAAACAAATTTGTGGAAGACAAATTTGCTCCAAAACTTCAAACTTAGGCTGAAAATATATCTTTTCAGCTAAATTCGCATTCTGGACCACTGTGCAATGTCATTTTGAAGCTTGAGCAGTGGAACATGTTCGGAAGGAGCACGAACTCATTCACTGTTCTGAACACCTTCTGTTCAACATTGTTTTGATCCTTGTTCGAAGTCATATAGTTTTTGGAACTGCGATACGCGATTTCATTGACTTTGAAGAAAATGAAGGTATCGATGGATGGGAAGTGAACGTTTCTTTCAATTGCGTTCGCTCGATAGAAAGTTAAGCTTTGATAGTTAGAGTGAGCACCATTTGGACTCTCCGTCATTTTGATACATTGCTTGCAAATAGTACTCTTATTTGCTAGGCTTTTCAACACGTAGCTCGTAATGTAGAAGAGTGCATTGAGCTCTCATCGGTCCAACACTTCACCGGAAACTTCCTGCAGCATTTTGTAATCCATATCTACTGCATCACTGCTGTCGACAATTTATCACTTTGCACTTCATATTAAACTGATTTAAAATAAACTATTGCGGAAGTGAACTTTTATTTCCGCATTGTTGTAGTTGTCACAGGCGAAAAAAGTGAAAAAGCAGTAACTACTAGCAACACGGCCAAACCTACAACAGACTGCCTGTTTGTAACATTACTCGACTGCACAAACAGCTGGCGGGTCCTGTTCTCGGTAATACCTACAGTCGGAACTTTCAATGTATAGGGTACGTGACGGGTTTTAAGCAGTTTATTCAGCACCTGGGACATTTGATGAAGCTGTGTGCAATTTATAATTAGAACTGCCAATATTAAGACGTAAATCCCTCTGCTTACTTCTGATCTATCGGAACATACCCTCAGAAACGAGCATTAGACTCAGAAAGTTTCATTGATAAAGTAAATAAAAGAATAAAGTTCCCAATTGCAAGGAGTTATTCAAAACACGCAGATTGCTTTCCGATCAAGAAAATGTTTCCTTCAGCTCCGCAATCTGTACATAAACTAACAATATTGTATGAGTACGATGCCATGCATGTGTGTGAAGGCAAAATGAGCTAGGCCATTTCACGATTTGCTGCAAACGTAAATTTCCTTCATTTTACCCATCCGCTCTCAAAAGCAATCAACCAAAACATGTCGATAGCCAGCATGACAAACTCCTCTACTAGCAGGTTATGAGACAGACGTACACGACCGAACTTTTAGTTTGTCATTGATCTTTAGACTGGCAATGTGTATTTCTTATTTCATTTACTCTCACGCAAATGTTAGCCAAAGTGACTGTGACGACAAACGGGATGCTTTGTTTATAAACAAACAAATGCAAGAGCCAGCAGGCTTCACGTTACAAATACCGGTGCGCTATATCCATGGTTAAAAAGAAGAGAGGAAACATGGGTTCTCTCAAAAGCAACAGTGATGCCATAGCTGCCGCTCAACAGTGAAGTATTATACATTAATTGTTATGTTATTTATTCTCCGTGCGAGGAGTAACGATTATGATGTCGAAGGAGATGTTCGCTCATCACCATGAGGCACCAAGAGTGAACATTAATGTTTTTGGCTAGAATGAAAGATGTGAAGAGAAAGTGAAAGTTCCGTCAGAGTGCGGCAGGTAGGAAAATTTAATAGATGTTTTTGGAAATTGAGCGAAAGGGCATGTATCCAATGGTACTCGAACCATGGACGTCAATCTTTGCCTAACATCCCACTGCGGGGTAGGTTGTAGCAACGGAACAAGTCCGCCACTTCAACAGGCAAAAATTGACGCATGGAAAGACGCTCATGTACCACTGTGGCTTGTATAGTTATTCTAGCGATCTATTGTGTGCACTCTAGTTAATTTGAAAAATTTAGGAGTTTTAGACCTATTTGCTAACAACCGATTATAAAAGTGACCCTTGATTAAGCCGTTCCCTACCCTACCTTCTTTTTATTGAAGAAAATCTCACAGAAATTCGTAGAAAGAAACCAAGGCAGAAATAAAGATATAATTCTGTTGCAGTGTGTAAACTTACCTAGTCCAATCACCTGCAGCAAATTGCACACCGATTCCATGAACATGATGATTGAGTCTAGAGGCTGAATCAATCATTTAGCATAAAAGCTTGGTTTTCATTTCAAAGGCCACGGTTTTCATTTCAAAGCTGCGATATGCCCAGTTTTATAAGCTCGTTTTAGCCTAACTCCAATCGCGCCTTCCAGCGGGTCCAGCAACGCTCTCAGGCTTTCCCACTCGAAACATGACAGCGGAAGATTATGATAGGACACGAGTTTTATTCCTGAATCTATTAACAAATGTTTGTTGATAGGTACGGCCTTTTTTAATGTGTAGCTTCTTCACCGGCGGTGCTTGTTCAGCTATCAAAACGTGTTCTTTGGTGATGAACCCGAAAATGTTGGATAAACCCAAGTAACACACGAAACATCTTTCATATTTATCACTTAGTGTTCATGTTTCATTTAAGTAATTCTGCTGTAGCAAAACGCATATTCTGTTACAGCCGAGTTCATTTCACGTATACGAGATACTAGATATTTCATTGATGTTGCTCAAATGGTTTGCTAAAACACTTCAAAACAAACATTGGAGCTAGTCGAGACCTGTTTGTCTCTGTAAACTTGCAGCTAAGTAAATTTTATCAAAACGTTGCATACTTAGTATTTTCCAGTGTATGTGATGTTTATTATGAAGTAAATTTAACCTCCAGAGCAACATAACACATAAGGTACACTCTTGTTCCAATGATGCGTTTTGATACTTCAGGTTTTCAAAATGCGTTTTTTGAGCCACGTTCGCAACGTAATGAGAACGCAACATAAAGTCAATAAATAATTTGGCAACGTTCAGTTGCACATTACCGCAACAGTTATGAGGATTGAAATATATCCATATGACGTGCACACTACCGACCACATATGTTTTGATATGAATGAAAAATGAATCAATACATAATCTAATCAGACTAGATCGAGGTTGATTTGTAGAGTTTGTTATTATTGTATAGGCCTAACAAAGAAAATTGCTTTAAATGCTCACTATGCAAACTCTATAAGCTATGATTTTTATGGTAAGTAGAAGCTAATTTGCTTTCTCAACTTATCGAAATGCAGTATCACTCGAACACGACGTGAAAGCATAAGAATTTGCATTTTCGGCTATCCTTACTGTATTAAGGTAATAATGAAATTGGGACAATGACACTTCGTAAACTGTCTCGACAATTATAATATATCTTCCAAATAAACTAATCAGTTGTGATGACTTTACTAGTTGTGCGTAGTTGAACATAAGCTGTTATGTTTATTGAATGTAGTTCCATGTCAATTATTTACACAGACATAAAATCAATACTGTTGCATAACGATTCCAACCCGTTGATCTAATTAAAAGGACATAATTTTTGCTCTGTTCCCAACGAAGTAACCAAACATTCATCACATAGCCTCAACAGTATTGGTGTTGGTAGAACTTTCAATCAGCATTAGATACTTGATTCATATATTTTTCAAATGGAATTATTTAAATCACATAACCCGAAACAACTAATATCCAGAATCCTAACGTTTTGAAAATGGAATACATCGATTGATCCATACGCGCAAACACAGTATAGATAAAGTTGTTTCAAAGTTGCTTAATATTTATAATTTAAAATACCGTAGTAAACAACCGCGTTTTACAGCTTCAGTTGATAGGCAGCTATAAAGCAACACCTGCGTAAATTTAGTGAAATTCAAGGTTACCATTCTTGTGAAAAAAGAAGATTCAACTGCTGGTCTATATGTTATTCGTTGTTCCGACAACTATTTCACTACATGCTAAGAATCACCACTTATATTAAGATGGTCACTAATTATTCTGGATGCGCATGAACAGGATCGAGCGCTTTTCTTATATGACCTGAAAAGTTATAGAAGGTCGACGTGTTGGTACCGCTAGTGACTTAGTTAGAGATGTATGTCAGTCCAAAGCATCATCTCTTAGTTCTCCGTGTAATTACAGTTGATCTACCAATAACGAATGAGAACCCTCGGGGCAGTGAATCATGCACATGCTCATGCTCATTATTTATCAAAACATAAGTTATTAGAATATTATTCCTACCATTATTTACTTAGAAAACATCTATTTTCTCCACCAACATCATTCTCATCTTGGCGCCAGATCTACCCTCACAACACGAAAGTCGGGTCCGACCCCCTGCGGGTGAATAAATAATAGCATTAAAAAACGCAAACCCCTGCAAAATGTAACTCAATTTGTCGTCCTTCGTACTCGGTTACCATGATGCGGGTCAACCGATGGCTCTTTTTCAATTAGCTAGCACATGAAATGACATTTTTAATTGCTTTACTAATTAGTCATGCAATTTGAAAGTGCAAAAGAAAAAACTTTCACTTATCGTGACGATGAAAAACAACTTTACACTCAGCACTGATTCGATCATAAGAGCAACGTAAAAATTTCATTATATCGGGAGTAAAAACCAGCTAACGCTAAGCAATTTACCGAATGATACTTTCAACTATCGCTGGTGGATTGGAAATAAAAAAAATATTATCGTGTGCCAATTGTCGACGTCCGATTTTAATTTGAAACGCTACAAAAGGCGATGATTGATTCGGAATCAATCAACAGTTTGAATGCAATTTCCCAACGCAACAAAGTTACGATTTCCCCCCAGTTTCGGGAAGGTAACGGAGCTCTGACCCACAATGGTATCCTCAATCACGTTCTGCAATTTGATTCATCGGAATCTGAAATCGTACTAAATCAAGGGCCGGCGCCAATTTGCCATTATTTTGCATCGTACGGAGCCAACTGGGCGCAAACTGGGACCAATCCGGAGGAGGTGGAGGTGGCAGCACGCAACGAACAAGCGGAGCATGGCCAAAGCGTTTGACGTAATTGCGACCGGGACCAAGCGGGAAGTTTGTTTAGTTGTTCAAAAGGTTGTTTAGTTTTGTGCCCCACGAATGCTAAGTCATCACAGCAGAAGCGGCTATTTCAATCAAATGCGCCAAATGGTTAATTTTTCCTAACACACCGTACGAAATGGGGCCGTGGAAGCGTGTTGACGTTTCTGTTTGTTTGGAAATTTCCTCGGACGCGCGTTGCTTGCAATTTAATGCAGTTTTTTTTACTTCACAATTTCACAAGGTGATTTCCGAAGGATGAAAAACCATCAAATTACGGTCACAGCTAAACAATTAAGACTTAAGCATTAAAATACAAGGCATTGACGTTTGCACACTCGCTGAAGACATTGCATGTCACCAAATACTTGTATATCTCTCCACGCAATAATCTTCACGAAAACACTTCTCGATCACTCACCTGGCCACGTCCAAGCAACCATTGGACCCAGGCAGCCATCACAGGAAAAGGGGAATTAGATAGTCAAAGTAAACAGTTGCCCAAAATGCCCTATTTGTTGAGCAGAGCGAATAGAGTCTCAAAATGTGACGTTGGGTGCATTTTACCTAAAAACATTACTTTCGCATTTATTTACTATAGCCCTAACCTAATATGGCTTATGGTTATAGCAGCAATATACTCACTCTCTGAAAGAAGAACAAACAGGCATCTTGCACTTTGCAGTCTGTCAATTGTTGCTAAACAATTAACATGAAAAGGAAGAGTTCGTCGCTCTATACAACAAATGTAAAAGACTGAGAGCTAGCCCCTTTTATAATCCACTTTTCATCGACTGATTGTCTAGATGAACTCTTGCTCAAAATTTAATAAATATTGTAATTAAGAATTAAAGCTAAGCGATTTATAGCTAACCCTAAAAAGCTTTTTCGTCACAAAACGTTTGGTTACCCACTAAAATTAACGACACCGTCATAAAGGGGAATGTTTCCTCTATCCGATTAAAGAGCGAACACGAAATTATTGCAACACTTACAACTATCCGCAGCTTACTTTTCCTACCGAACAGAAATTAACCGAATTTTAAGCAGTTACTCATTAGAGTGTATTGTTTACATCATGTTCATTGTGTAGTTGTGTGGTTTGTTGCGGAAACGCGTTAAAAAAAACAATGGAAATTCTCATAGAAAATCATGGAAAAATGCGATGGATGATGAAACATACGTCAAAACTGACCTTCAACAAATGCCAGAATAGGAGTTTGACACCGAAAATGTTAAAGTTCGCATCGAAATACCTCACTTAGCCGACTTTCTGTGCCTGTATTTATTTCTATTCATCAACAGATTATGTAGATTTGCACAATATAACACTCCTATTTTGGCCGGATTAAGCTTCATGCCACTATTCTGAAAGCATTTCGGAGTGGCATAAGACTAACTCGGTGCATTTTATCTGTCCTGGACTACGTCCAATCTAAATTAATTGGGCGATGCAGCGGGAACTCAGAGAGACCAATGGGACAATAAACGATGCAAATTACATGCGTAGGAAGTCAACGAGTAAAAGGTACCGAATACGACTTTAAAAACTCTTGTGGATGGCCTCAAGTGAAATTTTGAAAATATTACAAAGCAACATCCAATGATAGTCCTTGCCAATTTTATCTAATAAATACATAATATTTCATACTAAATTAACTGTGTTGCAATAATGTGGTGTTTGCTTACTTATGAAGAGGCTACCGTTCATCTTAGATGAATAAGCACTTTTTTAGAATAACGAAGAACATCTTTGTGTAAATTTAGAGGAAGTCCCATAGAAACTTCCAGAGAAACTATCATAGGAACTTCATGAAAAACTCACAGAAGAACATGCAAAGGAATTTCCAGATAAATTTCCAGACAAAATTCGAGAGGACCGACCAGAGGAACTTCTAGAGAAACGTTCGGAAAAAACTTCCAGAGGAACTTCATCACGAACTCCAAAGGGAACATCCTAAGGAACTCCCAGAGTAACTTCCACAAGCACTTCCAGAAGAACCTCTGGGGGAGTTTCCAGAGAAACTGCCAGAAAACATATCAGACAAATTCCAAGGGAACTTCCAGAGGAATGCCAGTGTAAATTTCAGTGGAACTTCCAGAGTAAAATCAAAAGGAACTTCCAGAGTAATTTCATGAGGAAATTTCAAAAGAACTTCCAGGGTAACTTCCAGAGGCACTTTCAGTGGAACTTCAGGGTAACATTCAGTGGAACTTACTGAATAACTTTAGAGAAGCCAGCCCATTAGGCAAAAAGATAATAAGTTGAAATAAACCTGAGAATAAATCTCAAGAGAACTTCAGCGATATTTTGGGACTACTTCTGGTAAAACTTACAATGAAACGTATAGAATAACTTCCACAGAAAATTCCAAATAAATTTCCATAGAAACTTCCAGAGAAGCACCCAGAAGAACTTAGAGTGAAACTTTCAGTTTAACTTACAGAAAATGTTTCAGGCTAACATTAAGTGAAACTGCCAGAGGAAGTAACAGAAGAATTTTCTGGTTTTTTATGGTCTGAGAAAAAATAATAAATTCTAACAATACTGACAATAACTCCCTAGAGAGCTTTAACGATATTTTGAAATAATTTTGAAGACAATTTGAAGAAACTAAAAATAATTACAGAGGAACTTTCAGAAGAACTTCCGTAGGAACTTACAGAAAAGCTTCCAGTAGAACTTCCAGTGGATATTTCAAAGGAACCCCCTGAGGAACTTTCAGAGGAACTTCCAGAGTATATAGATTATATAGAGTATAATCCATGAAAAGATGAAGAAAGTATCAAATGGGTTTTGGAGTGTAAGCGTGCTCGTACAAACGTTGAAGACGACCCACAGAAATTAACAAAAGAACTACCCAAGAAATTTTCAGAAGGACTTCGTAGGATATTTGAAAATTTTAAGAGCATCGACTGAAAAATAATTCTAACGAAATTTCTGCCAGAAATTTCAGGAGATCATTGAAATCAAAGAATATCCCAGATAAACTTTAAGGTGAATTTTTGCATGTATTCACGAATGACTGTATTGGAGAATTCACTAAGGATTTTCCAGAAAGCTTCTTTAGAAGCTTCCAAATAAACGTACAGAGGAAGTTTTAGAGAAATTTCCATAGGAACTTCCACAAGCATTTCCAAAGGAATTTCTTTAGGAACTTTCAGAGATAACAATCAGTGGAACGCCCAGGAGAACTTCCAGGAATTGCCAGAGGAACTTCCAGTGGCACGTCCAGCGGAACTTCCAGAGGAACTTCAAAAGGAACTTTCAGAGAAATTTTCAGAAAAATTTCTAGAATAACTTCCACAGGAACATCCAGATAAATTTTAAGTTGGATTTCCAACTGATTTTCCAGAGTAAAATTTCAAAGGGGATATGTGGCGAACTTTCAAAGAAACATTCAAATAGGTTCTAAGGGAACTTAGCTGAAGAACTTTCATGGGAATTTCAAAAAAAAAACTCCAGAGCTGCTTCTCGAGGAACTTTCAAAATATTTTCATTTTCAGGGTAATTGCCAAAGAATTTCCTTTTAGAAAAACTCATTGTTTCTATCACTTTTCGCAAAAATGATGGAGGATCATTCAAAATAAAAGAAATTGCAAGTGTGTTTTGAGAGCAATTTTTGGAGAAATTCGCAGTGTCTTTTTTTGAAAATTCACTGAGGAATTTCTAGTAAAACTTCCAATGAAACTTTTAGAAGAACTTCCAAAGGAAGATCCACATGAGTTTCCATAGATACTTCCAGAGAAACGCCCAGAAGAACTTCACTAGTAGAACTACCAGAAATTTTTCCGAGTAATATTCAGTGAAACTTCCAAATAAAGTAACTGAAGATTTTTTTTCCTTTTTTTGGACTAAAAAAAATAATAAATTCAAAAAAAACGGAGAATAAATTTCTAAAGAGCTTTAAAGATATTTTAAACAACTTTGAAGACAATTTGTAGAATCTAAAAATACTTCCAGAGCAATTTCTACAAGAAAATTCAGAAAAACTTCCAGAGGAACTTTCAGAGGAACCTCCAGAGGAACTTCCACAGGAGCATTCAGAGGAATTTCCAGAGGAACTTTCAAAGAACCTACAGAGGAATTTCCAGAAGAGCAGCCAGAGAAACTTCCAGAGAAAATTACAGAGGAACTTCCAGTGTAAAGTCCAGAGGAACTTCCAAAGCAACTTCCAGAGAAACTTGCTGTGAAACTTTCAGTGAAATTTCTAGGGTAACAATCAGAAAAACTTCTAGAGTAAAATTCAGTGGAATATTCAGGAGAACTAACAGAAAAATTTCCAGGCTATTCATGCGCAGAGAAAAAATAATAAATCCAATCAAAACTGAAAATCGAAGGGAACTTAACAACCAAGGGAACTTAACAATATTTTGAAACGACTTGGAAGACACTTCAAAGAATCTAAAAATACTTCCGGGGGAACTTTTTGGGGAACTTCCAGAGAAACTTCCAAAGGAACTTCCATTGGAACATTTAGAAGAACATCCAGAGGAACTTCCAAAGAAGTTTCCAGTGTAAAGTCTAGACGAACTTCCAGAACAACTTCCAATGAAAATTCCAGAGGAACTTTCAGTGTAAATACGAGAGGAACTTCCAGAATAACATTTAATGGAGCTTCCAGGGGAACAAACATAAGAAACTTCAGGCTATTTATGGGCTGTGAAAAAATAACTATCTCAATTAGAACCGAGAATAAATCCCACGGAAGCTTTAAAGATATTTTGAAACAACTTGGAAGACATTTTGAAGAAACCAAAATAGCTTTCAGATGATTTTTTTGAGAAACTCGTAGAGAAATTTCCAAAGGAACTTCCATAGAAATTTTCAAGGAAACTCCGAAAAAATATAGAGGAACTTCCAGAGGAACTTCCATAGGAACTTCCACAGGAACTAAATATATTCCAGACGAACATCCAGGAGAACTTCTAGAAGAATTTCCAGAGAAACTTCCAGAGGAACTCCAGTGTAACTTCCACATAAACTTTCAGATGAACCTCCAGAGAAACTGCCAGAGGAACTTCCATAGGAACTTCCACAGGAACTTCCACAGGAACTTCCAGTGGAACTTCCACATGAACATTTAGAAGAACTTCCAGAGACAAATCCAGAGAAACTGCAAAAGAACGTTCCAGAGAAACTTCCAGATAAATTCCAGTGGAACTTCCAGAGTAATTTCCAGAGGAACTTCCAGAGGAATACTGAAACGAATATCCAGAGGAACTTTCAAATGAACTTTCATAGGAACTTCCGTAGGATTTTTCAGAGGAACTTCCAGAAGAACTTTTAAATGAACTTCCGTAGGTTTTTCTAGAAACTTCCAGAGGAACTTCTAGAGAAACTTGCAGTGAAACATAAAGTGGAATTTCCAAGGCAACATTCAGAAGAACTCCCAGAGTAACATTTATTGAAACTTCCAGAGGAACTTACAGAAGAACTTTTGGACAATTTATGGGTTGGGAAAAACTAAAAGGTCCTACAAAATTTTATTTGTTGTAGCAACTCGAGAGAAACTTAGAAGAAACTTAAAATACGTAACGTGAAAACTATTCATCACTATCTAGTACGCAATCAGGTTAATTCAAGTGGCCAGGTATTTATAAATAGCTAAAATTATCGATGATGACATCAAACTATACGTACACTAACCATATACTTCCAAGAAAATTACCGAAACTACTACCCGATGAATTTCCAAAAGAGCTTAGTAGGATACTTGGGAATTTTTCAGGAAATCTTCTGAAAAAAAAATTCCAACCAAAGTTCTTGGGTCACTTCAAGCAGAAATTTAAAGGGATCATTTGAATCAAAGAAACGTCCAGATGAACTTTAAAAGGAATTTTTATTGTAATTCACGGAAGACATTCTAGAAGAATTCATTGAGAAATTTTCAGAGGAATTTTTTTGAGAATTCTGATCTAACTTTCAAAAAAACTTTCTGATTAACTTCAAGAGGAATTCTAGGGGAACTAACAGAAGAAATTTCATGCTATTCATAGGTTGAGAAAATATATCAAGTTCTCTAAAAAAACAGAGAATAAAACTCAAGGGAGCTTGAACGATATTTTAAAAAAACTTGAAAGACATTTTAAAGAAACTAAAAATACTTCCACAGGAACTTCAAGAGTTACTTTTTGAGGAGCTCCGAGATGAACTTCCAATGGAGATTGGATAAAGCAGAAGTCATATGAATCCTAGAGGGTTTGTAAGTCGAGTTATTAGTACGAGACTCTGAAGAAGTCTGCACATTGTAGACGAAATACGCGTATCTGTCAAGATAAGCAAAGATAGTTGAAATTAAATGGAAAATACTCATTTTTTTTCTCATTTCTAGTTAGAAGTTGTATTCCAAAAATAAACCCAAAAAGCGAGAGATAGTTTCCCTCCCATATAAAGGATTTGGGAGTGTGAACAGACAGTTCGTTAGAACCATTTTCCAAAAACACAACAAGCTACCGGTTGTATATGAGCACGATCAAGCGCACAATCTTTTGCAGTCAAGGAGGTGGTTTCGTTCTTGATCTACTCCGCGTGAGGATGCTTGGCAAAGGATTGTGTGTTTGTTTCGACATACTAACTTACAAAGCCCTCACAAATAACATCATGCAAGGGAACTTCCAGAGTAACTGCCTTAGGAAATTCCAGAGGAACTTTCAGATGAATTTCTATAGAAACTTCTATAGGAACTTCCAGAGGAACTTCCAGAGGAACTTCTAGAGGAACTTCTAGAGGAACTTCCAGAAGAACTTTCAAAGAAACTTCCAGAGGAACTTCCAGAGAAACTTTCATAGGAACTTCTAGAGGAATTTCCAGAGGAACTTCTAAACGAAATTCCTAAGGAGCTTCCAGAGGAAGTTTAAGAGGATCTTTCGGTGGAACTTCCAGAGGAACTTTTAAAAGAAATTCCAGAGGAGCTGTTTAGGAAATTTCAGAGGAACTTCCAGAGGAAGTCCTTAAGAACTTTCAGAGGAACACTCAGAGGAACTTTCAGTGTAAAGTCCAGACGAATTTTCAGAGGAATTTCCAATGGAATCTTCAGAGAAACTTCCAGAGGAACTTCAGTAGGCACTCGTAGGGGAACATTCGCTTGTCTCGATAAAGGTATTCTTGATGGCCGTCTACTGTGCTTCGACGCTGCCACCCTGTGGAACATTCGCTGCTCGAGTCTCAAGTTCTTCAGCAAACGATCTTTTCGATGCTGGATCTTCTAGTAGACGAGTGTTGAACCGCCGTCCGAGCCTCTCCTACTCCCGTCGCTGGATCTGTGCAATGCATAGCCGGATCTTGCCGTTTGGGAGGTGGTCGGTCAGATGCGATGCCGATTCAGCGTTTATTCAGGATATTAAGAAGACTCCATTTTCAGTTTTGGCTGACGCTGAGCGGGTTGATTCGATTTTCTGTATGGGCATCATGACTTACGCAACTTTATGCGCTGATCGTTGGGGAAAAGAGCACGATGTTGCTGTTGACAAAAAATTCAGCAAACAGTTTACAGTTTGACAATTTAACATATTCATAGACCGTGTTGTCGGAGTTGACTGTCGGATTGAATTCGGTAATGTTGATCTTGATATCGCCTTTGGAACTTTATCCACGATGGCTTTCATTTAACTATAACAAAAATTCCTTGTCCCGTAGTATTGGTCGGCACATTACATTGGAATATGCTAAGATTTCGATCCAGTGTAGTAAATCTGCCTTTAATTATGTATTTTTTGATTGACCCCCACTTGATGTTCCTTCGCCAGAGGGCTAAGTAATCAAACAAGCTAAAATTTTAAGAGAGTGTTCCACATGAGATTTGGAATCAATGAGGGGTGGAGTTGAATCGATACTTTGTACCACCCTAGTGTCAATTTGTCTCTAACGCTGGCTATTTTTGGATTGGCAGTGAAAGTTTCAATTGAACGTTTCATGTTTTTAAAAATGATGCCTAGACCAATGAAATTTTTCCAGAACAGTTTAAGAAGGTATTCATTAATTTGAACACGGCGACGAAATTAACATTGTTTGCAGAATTTAACATTGAAAATTATCGGATTGAATTCCGGTAATGTTGATCTTGATATCGCCTTTGGAACTTTATCCACGATGGCTTTCATCTTAACTATAACAAAAATTCCTTGTCCCGTAGTATTGGTCGGCACATTACATTGGAATATGCTAAGATTTCGATCCAGTGTAGTAAATCTGCCTTTAATTATGTATTTTTGATTGACCCCCACTTGATGTTCCTTCGCCAGAGGGCCAAGTAATATCAAACAAGCTAAAATTTTAAGAGAGTGTTCCAGCATGAGATTTGGAATCAATGAGGGGTGGAGTTGAATCGATACTTTGTACCACCCTAGTGTCAATTTGTCTCTAACGCTGGCTATTTTTGGATTGGCAGTGAAAGTTTCAATTGAACGTTTCATGTTTTTAAAAATGATGCCTAGACCAATGAAATTTTTCAGAACAGTTTAAGAAGGTATTCATTAATTTGAACACGGCGACGAAATTAACATTGTTTTGCAGAATTTAACATTGAAAATTATCGGATTGAATTCGGTAATGTTGATCTTGATATCGCCTCTTGGAACTTTATCCACGATGGCTTTCATTTAACTATAACAAAAATTCCTTGTCCCGTAGTATTGGTCGGCACATTACATTGGAATATGCTAAGATTTCGATCCAGTGTAGTAAATCTGCCTTTAATTATGTATTTTTTGATTGACCCCCACTTGATGTTCCTTCGCCAGAGGGCTAAGTAATCAAACAAGCTAAAATTTTAAGAGAGTGTTCCACATGAGATTTGGAATCAATGAGGGGTGGAGTTGAATCGATACTTTGTACCACCCTAGTGTCAATTTGTCTCTAACGCTGGCTATTTTTGGATTGGCAGTGAAAGTTTCAATTGAACGTTTCATGTTTTTAAAAATGATGCCTAGACCAATGAAATTTTTCAGAACAGTTTAAGAAGGTATTCATTAATTTGAACACGGCGACGAAATTAACATTGTTTGCAGCATACAATTCTAGTGCCACCTTAGAGGAGTGGCAGCAGGCTACATCCAGCCCAAACATAACGTTGGTCTTGTATTGCCGAATGCAGGGTAAAATCCGCTTTTTCAGACACTCTTTAATGTAAACCTTCGACTGCAGATTCCTTGCTAAATCATAAGCAAACTTATCAGCAAAAACAAATTTATACCTAGAAGGAATATCCCCACGACCAGTTTTCAGGTAAAATTTTCACCCGGGGATTTGATTGTAATCCATTTTGACTTATGTTTCATCATCCATTAAAATACAGCCATCAAATTTCGTCAAAACTCGTTCGTATAGTAATCGTGCTCGCTGTTGGGCCACTAAATTTTGTTTCAGGGAGCGATTCGGATGTTTACTAGCACAAAAATACTTATATCCTTGTGCTCTATCCACACTCATCACACCGTTGAATTTGAGAATTTTGACAGTTCTGCTATTTTGGACCAATGGTTCTTTAGATGTATATGCACAATTAATTTTCTTTTCTTAAGTTCCATGAATCGTAATTTCGAGCTGCATCGATCAATCTAGAAAATCGTTCCACCAATTTCTTTGTCAATGAAACATTAACATGCCTATCAAACGTTTTTTGTTCCAACCAGGGACCCGGTGGTGTATCAAACCGTGCGTCCAGATTTACTTTGAATCGAGCTTTAAGTAGAGGACGGTTCAAAATTCGAACGTCTTGTCGAAGCATGATTGAATATTCAAATGTTGATATTAAGATATTGTGTGCCAGCTTCTTCAAGAACATTGAAGGCTGCTGATAGTTAAATAAATCAACATGCTGTAAACATTCATGATAGTCGTATCATATTACAAATAGCTGAAGATCCATTCGTTCTCGAAAACTATACGGTTATGCAACCTCTTCCTTTCATTTGAGCGGACAGAAATGCCTTTGTAATTATCTGGAACGCTTAAACTAATAAACAAAAGAATTCACCTCTTTAAACATTCCTCAAATATCATATACAGTTCACTCCCTCCAACACCCGCCCAACCTTCCTGTCTGTTATTTTTCCACCAAACCGGTTCAGTTAGATGCGCTACGCCACGACACCTACCTAACGCCAAAGCACTATCAAACGACCCTCCCCCTTTGGTGAACCCATCACAGCCAGAGAGGCAGCAGTCCACTGTCAGAGCAGTTCGCGCCCGGTCTCGTTCCACACAAAGTAATAATCATCATCATTATTTGAGATTGTCTCCATCGCTACTGATGACCGGTCGGTCGGTCGGTCGTTCAGTCGCTCGGTCGGAACGTATTTCTCAGCGATACAGCGGAACATGTTGTCATCTGCTGGGTGAAGTCACTAGGGTGGTTTGTATTTTTAATCCCTCCAAATTTACAGCTTGGATGAGCCGATGATCGTCTTATATGATCATAGAAGATCAATTCAACCAAACACCAATTGATTCGGACGAAACGAATCGTTACATCTTGTACCACCCTATCGATCACAAATAACGCGCGCGAAGTGTCACTTGCCCCACGCCAGCTCACACCGCCTTAGCTCTGTTGTCTTTTCATTTCAGATAAGACTTTTGACCTGATTTTGATGAAAGAGCATAACCGCTGCGCTCGGTAGTTTTTTTCCCCCGTACATATTCTACATCGCCCGCCGGGAGACATCAAATCAGGATCAGTGATGCTTCCATCCCCGCCCCTAGTAGCACCATAGGATTAAGACAGGAATGCTACAGCTCCCTTAAAATGGGATACCCAGAACCGCCAAAGTGAGAACCGACGATCCGTTTGATCTTGGAAAATCTCATTAACGTCTCCGAATTTAGTTTTTTTTCTCTCGCCTTGCTGGTGCTGGTGTAATAAATCTGCGAAGCTGTCCACCTGTAATGTAACGCATCACCGAGCATCCAGCTGTGGACCACCCACGGAGTTCCGACTCTCCCGAGTGGTAATTTACATCAAATATCAGAAAAACACGACATCCGACCGCCGAAGATAAAATGAAATAAAAAAAAACTCATCTTCGTTATACCATTTCATTTTTCATAAATATTCCACCCGTCGAAAGCGATATCCATCTTGATGCCGGCCTCACCGCAGCCACATCTTTCAGCTTCACATATCTCGCATCAAAACTAGAGTGAGATGGGAAAAGAGCTCATGATGATTCTGCGAGGATGATTTATTATCTTTCCCGAAACGAACCTTTAAAATTTTATCCAACACCTCCCACGCGTGAGTGGCATTCGCAAATACAAGGGGCATACGTGGACGGGAGTTATGCCCACCCATACCACAATGCCCTCCCCTCGGCTGAGCTGGAAGCAGGAAGTCGGTTAAAGTCGGTTTGATACCGTTCTGGTGGTTGTGGCAAGGAACTTTGGGAAGAATTTAATTGATTGCTGTTGTTTGCCAAGGTAGGTGGGCATTTTCGAGGGAAAAACGGAAGTTTCATCATCTTTGGCCCCACACATGATCTATTGTGCTACATGCTACGAGAAGTGGTTGGGGATTTTTATTTAAGGTCGGAGTATGCTTTAACGGTTATGCGTTGCAGGATTTCCAATAACTTAGGTTCGCACTCTTTCGCATTTCCTGTACCATCGTGTCACAATAACCTAAGTGCGGAAGCTATGAAGCTGATTTCCTAAGCCTCGTGAAAAAAATTCATCTGGACTCCGCTCAGCAGTTATGGACGTCGGTAAACGATGCTCTTCCTGAAGAACGCGTTACGCCAGGTGTACGATCGTTCACGCTTGTTCGCGACAAAATCTGGACACCCCTAATTACGTATATCTCTGGAAATACTTCATCCAAGCGTGAAATGGCTACGTATGTCTGTTCATTGTGTAAAATCAAATTTTGGTGATCCTACAAGCTTTCAGATGGCGACGCAAGAAGAGCAGGTGCGAAACGCAATTGTGTGCGGTCGCAATGAAAATCCGGATCTGTCAGTAAGAAAACTTGCAAAAAAGCTTGGTTTTCTTGCAAGCATTGTCCATAACGTTCTTAAATCTTGCGATACACGGTTGACAACAGCCAGGAAGGCTGGGAGCGGAACAAAAACACATCTCAGGAACCACCAGAAGGACACGAAGTAGAAGCAAATACTGGTACGTACAGTGACTAGAAAAATAAAAATGTCCGAAACTCTCGGGCATACTTCCAAGCACCAGCAAGCTATGAAGTCGTTCAAGGTGAAACCTGTACCGAATCGTAGTAATAAACAGAATGTGACGGCTAAGCCCCGGGCGCACAAGTTGTATCGTGAATATTCGACGAAGTTTTCCTGCGCGATAATGGACGATGCAACTTATGTGCTGGAAGACTTTAAACAACTTCACGAATGTCGCATTATACTGCCATGCAACGAAAAGGCGCAGAGGAGCATTTCAAGACGAAGAAAAAGGGCAAGTTTTCAAAAAAATATTTGGTTTGGCAGGCAATATGCAGCTATGGTCGAGCAAACCAAAGCTTCATCACTACCGGAACGGCAAACTAGGAAATATACCGTGAAGAATGTCTAAAAAGTGATTGTTACCACTCCTACGGAGACATGGCGCTCCCTCGCTGTTCTGACCGGATTTGGCATCTTGTCACTACGCTAAAGATGTTTTGGAATGGAATGGAGTGAATGGAGTTCATGTTGTACCGAAAGAGGCAAATTCACCTAACTGCCCGAAGTTGCGACCTATTGAGCGGTATTGGGCTCTCGTGAAGAGACAACTCTCTCAATATTAACAACAAGGTACAACTACAGAACAGTTTCGAAAATCTTGAACAAAAGCAGCTAAAGGTTGTTCGGAATCAAATTGCATCACTTTTAAATGGCTGTAACTTTTCACCCGCTGGGTATTTTCTTTTGAAATTTTGGGTGGAATTAGTTCAATGTGTATTGATTTACGCTGTGTAAGTGCAGATGTACAATCGCTGCAAAGATGGATTAGGAAGAACAGCAGCGGCGCAAAGAAATTTTGCGAAAGTATCTTGAAAATCCGGATCTTTCTCATCGTGCCAACAACAGGAAGCTGGGAATGGTACATTCTACTGTGTCTTGTGTTTTAAAGCGGTACCACAAACGTTTGACCATCAATCGGAAAGAAAAAAGTGGCAAAATTGGATCTCTGTATAGTGTTAAGGATCACAAGCGGGTAGTTCAAGCTTTCAAGAGAAATCCTAACAGTTCAGTTCGAGATGTGACAAAGAAACTGAATCTAATCAAAACTTTCATGCGAGATGCGAAAAAACGTAAAGGACCACACACGTACAAAGTCCAAAAGGCGTCAAATCGCGATGAACGGTAGAATACGGTATGTAAAACACGTGTACGGAAGCTCTACACCCAGATGTTGACGAAACCACATTGCCTAGTTATGGATGATGAGACGTATGTAAAAGCAGACTTCCAGCAGCTTCGGGAGCTCCAGTTTTTCACTGCTCATCAGAAATTAGATGTCTCTGAGGATGTTAGAAAGCAGAACATGGCAAACAAAATGATCTGGCAAGCAATTTGCTCGTGTGGATAGCAGACCACCCCATTCGTGACAACTGGAACGGGCATGTGTACCTAAAGGAATGCCTCCAAAAGCGTCTACTTTCTATTCTGAGGTCACACGATGGTCCTACGATTTTCTGGCCGAATTTAGCCTCGTGTCATCACTCAACAGAGGTTTTGGAGTGGTACAAAGCTAAGGAGGTCAATTTCGTGCCGAAGCATCTCAATCTGCCGAACGCACCGGAACTGCGGCCAATTGAAAAGTACTTGGCTATTATAAAGCAGGCACTTCGGAAGCATCCTAAGGAAGTGAGATCGGAGGAAGATATGAAGAAAAAATTGATTGCCACGCAAAAACAAAGTTGGTCCAAATGTTGTACACGACCTTATAAGTAGTGTAAAGAAAAGGTACGTGCATTTGGATATGCAATTGAAGTTGAATGAAACAAATATGGGAAAATATTCATAACATGTTTTATTTTACTCCCTGAAAGTTTTAAGATGATTGGTTGAATGGGCAAATTTTGCCGAATATTTGTGTGTGTCGCAATTTGATTTCGTACACCCTTTAAAAGGTCGTGTAATCGGTATCTAAGATCCGGACAACTTCGGTTTGGGTACACTTCCCATTTTTACACTAGATCCACAATGTTTAACATATGCTTCTTTGTGTGAGTTCATAACATGACAGTAAAAAAAACTCTTCTGGCCAGTTTTTTTTTCAGTTTCACAATCTCACCGTGCAGAAGTTTTAAAATGTATTTTTTAAATATTTCGGATATAATTACCTTATTTTCTATAAGCATCACTCCATCTATTACTTCGAATGTTTTAGTGCGACAAAGGTTTTTAAAAATACTCGTTACATTTTTGGGCCACGCAACAGTAATAAATTCTATTAACTTGGACAAAGCCATATCCGATTTAGTTTCTCTTGAAAATCATTGGAAAATTCATACTATTAATAGCATTTTGATATAGGTAAGCGAGCACGTTTTGATCTAATAGAAAGCGGCTGCAAGAATCAGCATTTTTCGAGTTCCCTATCAAACAGACGCATCTGATTTTGCAAACAAAGAGGAGAACTAGGGTTCAAACGTTAAATTCTTGAAACACTTAGCACTTTCATGAGAGTTAGGGTCACCAACACAATGAATAACATTTCTTTAGCATGATAGTGATGCTACTTTCCGTGATGGAGCTGAAAGTTTCGAGAATTTTACGTTTGAATCTTTTTTCACCATAACCATAACCAGAGGTTTTTTTGGATCGTTACATGTAAGCAAGTTCGCTTGTAAAAAGTAATCCATTTAAATTGTCCATTTTTCTAAAAGGAATGTATCGAATATAAGCTATCCACATACATTTGCGTTGTACGCATGTATTTGTGATGGTTTTTATGCTCTGAACACTGCATGTTGTGCGTTTGACTGTCAGCTTTCTTTTGTTTACTTGTTTGTGCGGTTCAAATTCTGCGTTTTCAAAATGTCGCGTATTGAAAAGGAAGTGAAAATTAAGGTTCTGGACACATGGCTAAGTGAGAAGGGTATTACTATGCGAAAATTTGCGAAGCGGATTGGAATTCATCATGCGAGTGTTAAAACCATCATTAATAAGTTTGGGGAACACTATTCTTTGGATGAGCTTCCAGGAAGAGGCAGAAAACCCGGTTCTTCCAACCCGAAACTGGAGCAGAAAGTGGTATATCTAATCATGAAGAACAAATCAATGTCAATACGTGATTTGGCCAAAAAACAGGAACGAGTGTCGGAATGATCCAGCGTATCAAGAGGCGAAACCACCTGAAGACCTACAAGAAGCAGAAAATTTCGAAACAAAGTGCAGAACAGAAGAAACGAGCAGCAACAAGGGCCCGGAAATTGTATTCGCGTCTTTTGCAGCGTCCGGATGCATGCGTTTTGATGGACGATGTAAAGGAGGACTCAAAAACCCTTCCAGGTCCACAATACTTTGCTGCCGTCGTTGGGGAGGATGTGAGCGATGCGGACAGGTCGATTCAAGTGGAGAAATTCGGTCGAAAGGTACTGGTATGGCAAGCAATATGTTCCTGTGGTTTGAAGTCAACCATTTTTTACACTACCGGAACTATAAATGCGGAAATCTATCGATCTGAGTGTCTCCAGAAGAGATTGATGCCTATATATAAGAAGCATAGTACAGCTCCACTGTTTTGGCCAGATTTAGCGTCGGCTCACTATGCCAAAACCACTCTCAATTGGATTGCGGAAAAGAGAATAGATTTCGTTGAGAAAAATATCATTCCACCAAATTGCCCTCAGCCTCGACCCATCGAACGTTACTGGTCAATCGTGAAGAGGGTCTTCAAGAAGACTGGTAAGGCAGCTGGGAACATGCAGGAGTTCAAAAAAATTTGGGCTCAAGCGTCCAAAAAATGCGATGCAACACTTGTCCGGAACTTGATGAAGAGCATTCGATCCAAAGTTCGAAAATTCGTGAAGGAATAACTTAAATTTCATCCGGTCTTCATTATGTTCAAGTTTCATCTCGTACAATAAAGGATCAATTTTTTGTATGAATAAAATATCGGTTTTCAACATAATTTGAAAGAAAGTTTGTGGATAGCTTATTTTCGATACACTCCTTAGTAAAGCATACGAGCACTATAGCTTCGAGCTTAAATTTGGCACAAATTTATTGTAATAATTTACCAAACGGAGATAAGATTTAAGCTCGGTAAATTTTTGTGGGACTTGAGCATACTTGATAGTCGAAATCTATTCAGGAGAAGGGCAATAACCCCTCCATCGTGGTTAAGTGTCCCAAGTATTGTAATAATTAACGAAAAATTTACAATTTTCAATGATAACACTCATATTTACAGCAGCAAGCCTTGGAAGAACTTCTTCCACCTTGTGCAAGCATTTCCCAAGGAAACTGGTAGGCATTTGCATATGCAGTAAATCAACTCTAAATCTGCATTTTATATGCTACAAGCATTATATTAACATTATATCCGCACCTTGAATGCTATCTGTTGTTAAGTTGGATTTCAAATGCTATTTAAATTCTTGTAGCCTGTAATAAGCATTTCGAATGCACAACAGCATTGATGAAGCATTATCATAGCATTGCAGATGCTTTGAAAGGATTTTGCTGCAAAAGAAGGGTATTAAGACCGCTTGAAAACTCGACTTTTTATCCGAGACCCTGAGGGCCGAGTGTCATGTATCATTCGACTAAGTTCGACTTACTGAATACATGTCGGTGTGTGTGTGTGTGTGTGTGTGTGTGTGTGTGTGTGTGTGTGTGTGTGTGTGTGTGTGTGTGTGTGTGTGTGTGTGTGTGTGTGTGTGTGTGTGTGTGACACTATAGACTCTACAGGATTAGAGCAAGATTGATTGGCGCGACTGGTCTAGTCCGGTTTTGAATTGCAACGAGCATATTCAAAAAATTACTCAAAGTCTCCATTTAGTATAACTGCATAATTTTCAACGAACATGTATTTATTAAGCATATTGAACCCCTATCGACAATCAAAATTTGCGGTTAGGATTGTCTAAGTTCATTTAATAACCTGGATATATGACATATCGAATATTGCCAGAACTTCCTGGAATTTCTGGAAAGTTCCAAATAGCCACATTTGAGTTGAAGTGTAAAAAGCGTTCAGTCTCACCATCGGTGGCCTAATTTGAGTTTTTAGTATCGCTATCACTGGCACCGCCCACTCTCTTGCTCTTATCGAAGTTATAACACCTTGCTTCTCTGAACTATACAAATAGTCAATACACAGATAAAAAGAAACACTGAATTTTCTGCGTTATCTAATGCACATAAAGGGAATGCTTAATTTGGCAGAAAATAATGGGATATTTCATGTAAATTTAAGCCAGTTAACGCCTAAATCTAGCCTGTTGTATGAAAGATTGCAAACAATATCGTTGTTTACGCTCATTTGGCTTGGAATAACACGAGGGGAAATATTACGCGCTTGTTAAAATTAATTATTTTTTTCTGTGTATTGTCAGCTTATTGTTGTGAGCAATACTATTAATTGTACACACTTTAGATTATATTGTATGTTTTATTGTTTCTTGATTATCGAGGTTTTCAGCCTCGGGCTGGTTCATCTCCCGTCGTAGTCACTCAAACACCACTTTTGGGCATTTTCGTAACTTCTTCAGGGGTGAGATTCGAACTCGTGACTTTGGCGTGAAAGGTATGGATGTAAACCAATACGCCGGGGTCGCCCCCATATTGTATGGTTACAGTATATAAGTCTTTTTTACTACACACTACCGAAATCTCGTGTAAATTTCTGTCCATGAGACCGACACATGCAAGCGTCCTTTAGCGCATAAGAATGTGTTGAAAGAGACGAGAAAATAAATTCAACCGAACACATCTTTTGTTAAATTGCGTAAGTGTCAGCTTCAAAAGACATAATTTCACACGAAATCTTTCTTTACGTCCCCCGACTTTACGTTTCCGCCATCGGAAAACAAAATACATGAAGGGAAGAGGCTCACGAGAAGACAATGTTAGCCTCCTAGCACGAGTTCAGATCGACGGTGATGAAATCGAGGTAGCAGACGAATTCGTGTATCTGGTCTCATTGGTAACCGCCGATAACGACACCAGCAGAGAAATAAAAAAGCGCATTATGGCTGGCAACCGTGCCTACTTTGGACTCCGAAGGACGCTAAGATCGAACAAAGTTCGCCGAACCACAAAGTTGACCAACTACAAGACATTAATTAGACCGGTAGTTCTCTACGGCCACGAAACATGGACATTGCTAGTGGAGGACCAACGCGCCCTTGGAGTCTTTGAACGGATGGTGCTGCGTACCATCTACGGTGGAGTGCAGATGGAAGACGGAACGTGGAGGTGGCGAATGAACCACGAATTGCACCAGTTGCTGGGAGAACCTCCCATCGTACACATCGCAAAAATCGGTCGACTACGATGGGCTGGGCATGTCGTAAGAATGTCGGACGACAGCACTGTGAAAATGGTTCTCGAAAACGAACCGACAGGTACAAGAAGAAGAGGCGCGCAACGAGCAAGGTGGATCGATCAAGTAGAAGGCGACCTGCGGACCCTACGCAGACAGCGAGGCTGGTGAGTGACAGCCATGGACCGAATAGAATGGAGACAACTTCTGTGTACAGCAGAGGCCACGCCGGCCTTAGTCTGATTGATATATACATAAATCTATATTACTGGACAACAGATATTCCAAAAGACTCTCACCTCTCCTATTGATATCAGTGCTGCCTCAGGCCGTGTGATGAGCATTCGCATCGCAACCAGTATGTAGTTGTGGTCGAAAATCTAACAGTTTCGTGTCTAACGGCACTATCAATGAGGATTTGAACGAGAAAGAGTGTTTGCAAAAGTAGTTGCTACCGTTTATCAGAATTCTCTAGCTCTGTTTTGGACTGATATGGCCTCTTGTTGCTATGCAAAATCCGTCCTGGAATGGTATAAGGTACAAGAGGTCAAATACGTGCCAAAAACAGCTAATCCACCAAACTGTCCAGATTTTCACCCAATAGGGAAATATTGGGCTCTGGTCAAGAGGAAACTCTTCGAAACTAGGAAGAAAGCAAATGGTGCCGATGATTTCAAGAAAAGATGGAACAATTGGTCAAAAGAGCAAGCATCTTACATGAGGATGCCCCAATAGGCGGGGAGAAGAGCCTGCCCTCTATTCACAAACTGTTAGCAATGGGGAGTTGACATTCCCACTCTCCCCATCCAAAATGCCTCAATCGGGTACCCTGATGGTCCCTCCCATTCCCATGAAATATCTATATAAATATATCAATACATCAATATGAAGAAAAATTAAAGACAGGCAACTTTTAACGATAAGCCAAATTCTAGATTCAAAGACCAACATTAGGGCACTCTCCCTTATATAAATTTTTATTGCATAAATTATCGATGAAATTTAGCATAACACTAGTTTAGAGTGAGCCAGTTTTTTTCAAATTAGAGAAGAGTATAAGCGATGAAAGTATCATGAACTTCAAGAGAATTTCTCTAGCTTTAGAAAAGATCTTCAAGGTTTTCAGAAAGGACCATTGAGTTCTGTGAATTAAAATAAAAAAATGTGAACATCAGTGCAGCTCTTCAACTCCCAACCGTTCATTAAGATCATAATAACACGTCCAACAACCACGCGAAAGCTCTTGAAAATTCAGAGGAAAAATGTATCAACTGGGAATTTATATGAAATTCCGAAGAGCTGCTTATGGAAGAGAATCTCACATTCGGTTTGAACAGCCTTTCCTTATCTTAATATTACAGATAGAACAACACCAGCAATTAAAAATATGTTACGACGCTTCCTTTCGATGACGTCAATGTTTCGGGAACCAAATTACATTGCTGGGAATAAACGTTGAATGTAATTTAAGATCCAGTTACGTTCTCATCTAAATATACTTTTCACTCTCAATTCACAGGCCTTGAAAAGGACCAAAATTTCGAGTGGGCAAAAGTTCCCGAAAGAAGCACAAAATCAACCATTCTATTTCACAAAATGAGCAATCCAACTGGGTTGAAACAAACTGCTGCATCTCTATAAATATCCCGCTACTTCCTTATTAATAGTCTCCTTTTGAATTACCGAATTAATTACACCCAGCACGTCATTACGTTGTACCAACTTTTTCACCATCTCTAAACAAGAAACAAGGCCACCCCCGGCTCGTTGTCGTTTTCCAGCCAGTTGAAATAACTAGGGATAGGATCACAATTCTGTCACACCTCGTTCGCTGTTACACGACTGAAGTAGAAGTTATTAATACCTTTGGGTGCTTCTGCCCAAACTGCCACTTTACCCTATGAGAGGACAAACACAAACTGTGATTTCCTCCAACGGACTTCCTATCTCGGATCCTCTAGCTGTCCCATCAAAGCATATCTTCCAGATAGGTATACCTCCCGACTACCTACTGTGAGCACAATGTAAATAAACAATCGCATCTAGATCTCGACAGCAGGGCTGGCAACCGGGGAGGTTGCAGTGGCAGTAAAATTTATTATTCAGCACGCGCGGAATTGATGTTTATGAGTCGGTGTCCACTGGCGGCTCGATGGGACTCGGAGCTGTAGCAAGTGAGGTGCTCAGCTATACAAGCATATGACTTCCAGTTAAACCTTATAAATTTGTGTAACCCCTTGCTACATCCCTGCCAATAAAAACGAAAACCTACCTGAGGTTGATGTTTTCCCTGCTCGATGATGTTTCTCTAATATTTATCAAAACACTTTTGGATGGTTCTCGCACCGCCTGCTCCTCTTACTTGTCTTCACTTTTTAGATGTCCCAGTCCCTCAGGCGGGGCGATAGGTGGATATTGCCACCGCCGTTTTATGTCGCGTGTTGGGGCGTTGGGAAAATAAACTGTGCACTGCACGCTCACCCACCTGGCCACGATCCCGCCCTGCGCTTCTTCCTCGGAGCGGCGGCGATGACACGAACAACCCACCGCACTGCACTATATCTCACGAAGCACTCACGAAATATTCACCGATCAACAGCCACCAGGAACTATTCTCGCCTTTTCGTGCTGCACTCGTTGATGTCGGTTATGGTTTTATTTTTGATGGAAAAATTCTCATAACATTCACTCCACATGGGTTGGAAGGAAGGAAGTTAGTTGTTGGTTGAGCTGTACACTTGAGAGTTCGTTTTTCTCGCAGACTGAATTTTCACGTCACTTCTTGATCGCGCAAGCCGGCGTTTGTTGATGCTGTTCAAAACTCGAGGGCTTTCGTTTTCCTCGCTGCTGGTTCCGAGCTAGCGCAGATGCGGATGAAGATGCTGGCACAGCTGCCGTAGTTCGTGTAGTTGTTTTTGTTGATTGCCTCCTCAATGCCGCCGCACGCCGCTGCTGATGCTGCCGGTTGGCCCAGTCCATGTACTGATGACGTAAAAAGAGCGGAAAACTTTTCTTCCATCTTGTGCTTGAGGTTGACCCAGTCTATAAGCAGGCAGAGCAGGGTGGAGGGGGGATCTGAATGAAGAATAAGAAGAAGAAAAGAGAACTTTTCTTAAATGCAATTGAAAGTACTTACTAGAGCGCGGGGGTGTGAGGCGTGTGGCAATCAAAAAGTGTGAAATGTGAATGAGACGAAGAATGCATCTGATGACTTAGAAGTGATTTGGAAGTTTATGACGGAAGCTGTACAAAATGTGTATGCAGTTGGCTTAGTAATTAATTGTACCGTTCAGAATCCAAAACAAAGCGGTTGACATTTATCCAATACTCTACTGATACATATATTAAAGGTGAAGGTTGCCTTTGAAAAAAAAGAGTTGTAAAAACAGTGAAACAGAGAAACACGCATTTCTGTTGGTTGTTTAGTTAATTAACAATATAAATAACATTGATTCAGAACTTTCGTTTCAACTAAGCGGAAAACGATTTAATAAAAGGATTGAAGCCAGTGGACCTGCAAAGTACTGGATTACCGATAAAATATAATAATAAAAAATGTATACTAAACATACATAAACAGTAAAAAGCATAGATGACCATAATCATAGAACAAATTTGATGAGCAAACATTTTACAAATAATACATTCAATACTTTCGTTATTCTTAGGGAATAAAAGATATGTCTTTGAAGACCATGCATTTTGTAGTTTCTTCTCCGTTACTGATCAGAACTAATTGCACAAAGAACCACAAAGCTCTGTTCTAGTTTCCTTCTCCAATGAACAAGTTCACTGATTCATTTTCAATTTCAATTTCACAGCCTACCATACTCTAACGGAACTTTCAATACTTTCTGTTCATTTCTTCGTTCTAGCAATAAATTACTGTCCACTCCTAGAGCCTCTCATAACTCTCACATTATGAAATTGTTTTAACTTCAAAACTCGCGGAAATGGAGTCGAAAGAACAGCTCGTGCGTGATAAAATCTTGCGCATTCATCACGAGAACAAGGATTTCTCGCATCGTTCCATCGCTAAAACGTTGGGAATCGCAAATTCCATGGTGTCGCGAGTGATTAAGCGGTTCGAGGAACGGTTGACCACCGATCGGAAGCCCAGAAGTGAAGGAAAAAGTATTCCGTACAACACCAAAAATCACAACCGCGTAGTTGGGGCCTTCAACCGAAATCCGAACGCCTCCGTTCGGGATGTGCCTAAGAAGCTGCACCTAAGCCAAAGTTTTGTCCAGAAGGCCAAAACTAAGGCTGGGCTTCGAACGTTCAAGGTACAAAAGGCCCCTAATCGCGACGAGAAGCAGAACAAGTCCGCCAAAACCCGTGCCAGGAAGTTGTACCTCAACATGCTGACGAAAGTTGAATGCTGCATCATGGACGACGAAACATATGTTAAGGCCGACTTCAAACAGATCCCCGGCACCCTGTTTTCCCGGCCAAGGATAAGTTCAGCGTTCCGGAGCATGTCCGCACTCAGAAGATGTCCAAATTTGCGAAGAAATTCCTGGTTTGGCAAGCCATCTGCACGTGCGGGAAGCGGAGTGCACCTTTCGTGACCCAGGACACGATGAACGGACAGGTGTACATAAAAGAGTGCCTCCAGAAGCGGCTGCTTCCTCTCCTGAAGGCCCACAACGTCCCAACAATCTTCTGGCCGGATTTGGCCTCATGCCACTACTCCAAGGACGTGCTGAAGTGGTATGCGGACAATAAGGTCAATTTCGTGCCGAATATGTTCAACCCTCCCAACACTCCGGAGCTCCGCCCCATCGAGAAGTACTGGGCGATTATGAAGCAACACCTTATTAAACAACCTAAGGTAGTGAAGACAGTCGAGGAACTGAAGAAAGTATGGGTTTACATGCAAAAAACGGTTGATTCACAGGTTGTGCAGAATCTTATGGCCGGGGTTAAGGCCAAGGTGCGGGCATTTACGTATGGACTGTAAATAAAATACGAATAAAATGGTAAAATGAAGTTTAATAGTTATTTCTCAATCCCTGAAAATTTGATGGCAATCGGATGAAAACTCGAATTTTGCGAATCAATTTTGTTTGTGGCAATTTCATCGTGGACACCCTTTATCTGCTTCTGACAAGTTTTTCCATAGGGCTTTACTCCGCGCATTGAGAAAATTGCCGATTTTTCATGGATTTACCCTCACCCGCACTGACAAAACTACACATGCAGCACCAATCATAGTAACCCATGAGTCAGCAGACAAAATTTGACAGCTCTAACAGTCAAACTCTAACTGAGATGGCAAAAACAGTGAAGCAACTCCGTTCAGAAGTGGGCGCGTTCAAAGAACGGCACCCCGACGCGTCGAAAACGGACATCGTGTGGCACTTTGTGGAAGCCAGATAAGTCCGTTCCGGCATCTTCAACATCTTGGCACTATTAGACAACAATCAGAGAGTCAAAAGAAAGCCCGGTTTCAGACGGCCGACGACCCTGAGCGACAAGAAGCTGCAAAGGATGCTGAAGAGAAAGACCGAGGGAAAAGTGGCTACATAGCTGCGTGCGCTTGGCCGAGAGGTCGGTTCAACCAACCAAACAGTGGAAAAGTACCTGGCGAACATGAACATACTTTTAGGGAAGCGGAAGACGCGTCTACTCGTTTCGGAGCTGCAGGCAATGACGAAGCGGCAACGGCTGAATAAGATGGTCAACTCGAATTTCCCGGCGAATCGCCAGGTGGCAGTGGACGGCGAGACCTATTTCACCCTAAATGGCAACGACTGGCAGGGCTTTTCGTATTTTACTTCCTTCACGAAGGACTTGAGCTCCAAGGTAAAGTTCCTTTCACACACCAAGTTCCCCAAGAAGGTGCTGCTGTGGCTGACAAGCAGCGAGAAGGGGATTTTAAAGCCGCTCTTCTTTCGCTCCGGACTGGCCGTGAACGAGGAAATTTATAGTATGAAATGCCTACCGAAAGTTGCGCCATCAAAAAATTCTTTAAACGAAAATTTCAGGGCTAACCTGAAGCGTAAGATCTTCTCCAACAATTTTGTCGCGAAAACTGAGGAGGAATTGATAAATAAAACAAAGAAAGAAATCAAAAACATGCCTACACGCATGTGTTCGTCCTCCATAGCGAATTTTCCGGTTAACTGCCGGAGGGCCGCTTGCAAGGGCTTAGAATTTTTTGGCAAGTTCGCTTGAATAATTACCTTCCATGGGAAATGTTTCAAAAGCAATTATCTGTCTTAGCTTCTTTTTCATCACCAACCGAAAAAAAAGTCCATTTTTTTAAATGCAAACGTTAGACCCCAAAAAAAGCGCACCGAAGCCTGGCTCGAAAGCGTAACCGCGGTGAGGCCCTCGTCATGAAACCGACAAGTCTAAGTACTCCGAGGTCCTCAAGGAGGACACTAAGCTGAAGGGCCCAGCGTTCAAAAAGCTGGCCAAACAGGCCCTAGGAGCGGGAGTGGAGGTACGTGCCCTCTTCAACGCAAACACATGGACAAGATCATGGAGTCTGGTGAAATCTCCACAGCCATCAAAAGGGTCAACTTGGCCTGCGAAAGGGTCAACTTGGGACACAAGTCGCAGCAATACTGCCAGTTGCCGCCACAGAGTTGGTGGAAAACCTCAAAGTGGGGTGGTCCGTTTGCCCTTCATATACCGTGGGAATGTAAAGGCCCCGATAGGAGCAAACTATGCCGTAGGTACGGAGGAAACGGTCACAAGGCCCGAAACTGCAAGGAGTCCCCCAAATGCATGACGTGCGCTGGGAAACCAGACGACAAGCACGTCACGGGAGGCCCCAAGTGCCCGGTCTACAAGGGTAAACCAAAGAGCTAAACACAGTGCGGGTAACCCAAATAAACCTAAACCACTGTGAGGTGGCTCAGCAACTGCTGTGTCAGGCAGTTCGCGAGTCAGGAACGGATATTACAACAATAATTTAGCGCATCCCCACCGGTACCGGAAACTGGGTGGCAGATAGGTCTAATATGGCGGTATTATGGATGACGGGCAAGTTACCAGTCCAGGAGGTTGTGTCCATCTCAAACAAAGGCTTCACGGTCGCAAAAGTGAACGGAGTGTTCATTTGTAGCTGATATACGCCGTCGAGATGGTCGATTGACCATTTATCACAAATGGTTGATCGGATGACAACGGAGCTTACCGGCTGTAGCCCACAGCACGGTGGGCAAAAACGAGCCAAAAAACGGATCTTTTATGGCCGCTAGTTTCAGTCCCTTAGGATGAGCATTTCTAGTGTAAAAAATCACGAGAAATCGATTGGAGATAGTTTCAGCCACCGCACGAGACGGGAAGTTGTCCATTTTGCCAAATTCTCCCCATGATTATACCTCAAACTCATATGTCATTTAGTTTTATACATTGATGGCACCAATATAACCCTCATTTGCACTGTATTTATATAAAATTATCCGGAGAATAGAATGAAGATGATACTACTTTGATTTGACCTTTGGAAGTGGTCCATTTTACCCGAATTTCCCTTATACTTGAGAGAACTTATATAACATACACTTTTGAGAATTGGACCCATCTCTTTTATCCCCATTTGCACTGTACTTATGCAAAATTGTCCGCAGAATTCAATAAAGAGAATACTGCTTTGGTTTGACCTTTCCATTTTACCTGAATTCCCCTCACTGGTGGTAGCGGGTGACTTCAACGCCTGGGCGTTGGAATAGGGCAGCCGCCTTACCAACCTCTGGGGGCAGATCCTGCTTGATGCCTTGGCCAGGCTCAACGTAGACCAGACCAATGTAGGTACTAATAGAACTTACCATTGAAAGGGAGCGGAGTCGATTGTCGGCGTGACGTTCGGCAACCCTGGGCTTTTGAGCAACTGGAGAGTGGAGGATGGCTACACTCATAGCGATCACCTGGCGGTTCGCTATAGCGTTCACCCACAGCGCTAGGCAGCACGCAGAGGGAGTAGTACCCACTCATCTGCAGATGGCGGATGCCGTAATTCGATAAAGAAGTATTCAAAGCGACACTTAAGTAGGGACAGAGATTGAGCGTTACCCAGGATCTATGTGGTGATCAACTCGTAGCACTACTTGCACGAGTGTGCGACGCAATCATGCCCAGAAAGGTCAAACCTAGGGATGGAAGGTCACCGGTTTATTGGTGGACAAAGACGATCGCCGACAAGTTGTTCGTCTTGTGGTGATAATTTTGTAGTTCCAAACATTACCGCTAGGCCGGGGCTGTTGCTTACTTTTTAACGAAACACAATAGAAGGGTGATATCAAAGGCAGGTTTGTAGGGAATATAATTTCAAGCAGCTCTGTTTAAACACTATATGTCTAGCTCTTCATTTGACCATGATAGAGCTATTTTACTGCTTTAAATCAGTGTACCTCTAAAAATGAGTTTTTTATTATAACATTTTTGTTTCTCATTTTGAGAAAAAGTGATCTTAGAACAAAATATACAAAAAACTATAGAGCACATTTTTGCCTTGAAAAGTTTTTTAATACAACTTATCATTCAAAAGTTACGGATTATTTTAGATCAAAACATGCGTATTTTCTTTTCGACCTCAGGATTGTTAAGTAGAGAATTGTCTAGAAATTCTTAAATTTCTTTTTATTTCTTTATTTATTTATTTTTCGTCGGCCATTTTCCTCACATGGTGACAATCACCGACGCCAGGGAGACGACTCCACCACCTGGACCCTACCTAATGACTCATGATTATGAGCCAGGACCAGCGGCTTTTCTTCCCTCCGAAGGAAGACGTGACCAGATTTTTTCGCCTCAGAAAAACCACCGATGTCGGCTGGCATTGAACCCAGACCCACTGGGGTGCCAAGTAGCAGTCACGTTTACCACAACACCACCGACGTCGGCTAAGACAATTGGTGTATTATGATTGATTTGGTAGCCACTAAGATAGAAACGATATAAAAAAAAGGAATTATTTGTTTGAGATGTGATAGGGCGTTCAAACTGCCCTGGTGTTTAGACCTTAAGAGCTACAGTTGTAACAGTAGCGTTATCCGCTAAAAATGTAATGGTATGCATTCTAACATATTCAATGAATGTCCTGGAAGACAAACAAACATTATGAAATAATCTTGGGATATTCTATTCCAACCAAACTCACTTAACTTTGTATAGCCCATCAAGCTACGGTTACAATTGTAGGCCTTAAGTTTTGAAGGATAGTTTGAGTGACTTGAAACTAAGAAGGTTATCCCTATGATGTTTGTGGACGTTTCAGTATATTTATCGAATATGTTTGAAAATTTATCGTAGCTTTAAACCCAAAAGGTTACATCTGAGTTTTTGAGTTATGTTGCGCAATCGCCTTATTTTTGAAAGCAATAAAAAAATATAGCAGTTAGTTAAAAAAAATGTGAAAAAAATATCGGGTCGGTTTGTCCCATCTTGAAAGTAATCGCATATGAGTCCCATTTTTGAAGTGGCAATAAAATAAGAATATTTAACACCTTTCACAACTATGGTTGTATTTGTCGAATGTTTAATCCTTCTTAATGATCCTGACATAATTATGCAATAAATGTAAATGGAGCATGTAAATGAAGTGAAAGATAATGATAACAATCACAGCATGAATAATATTGGAATAAAAATCCATTCAACCAACCAGTCTCCCGTTTGTCCTTTTTGAGACGATTCAATCAAAGATCTATTCATCTCTTCCTTCAGCAATGGTAAAATGGTTTTAAGTTAATTGGTTATTCTTGTCAGCGTCAATGGCTCGAGGTTAGCTCTTCTTTTTCAATTGACCTTGAAAATAAGGGATTAAGGACGTCTGCTTCATTTTGCTTTTCTTGTTTGGCTGTAAATAATTTGCACCACTTCAAGTCCTCACCTTCTACAGAGTTATTGTAGTGAAGATACAGGGATCCTTTCACGATAATATATCGGAATTGGTCGATATAAGGTGGAAGTTTGATTTTGTTGAGCACGTATTGAGAGCTGTTGAAAACGCTGGGATAGAAATTTTCTGGCAGCATTTCCAAAACCGCGATTTGTTCTTTCGCGTTAGTAATTGGTGGCTAACGTTGCATTGCTCCTTCAACGGCGGGATAAAAACTGCCGGCAGCCAGGAAACTGTTCCCAGGTTCAAAAAATTTCAGAATCGATTCCTTCAACTGAACATTTACTGAGTTAACCAGAAGTATCAGATGAAGGAAAAGATTTCAGTTTTGCATTTTGGCCTGCACAGTTGTTCAGCCATATAACAAGATGTTCGACTTCTCCAAATCTAGTTACAACCCGATGAAAACATCCAGCTATGTCGTTGGAGGAACGACCACACACCGATTCATTCCATAGACACGCAATAACTGGCGTGGACCGTGTGTACTTGCCTACGGGAGCAATTGTCTCATTGGCGGCAATGAGCCGCTGTGAGAAGACGATCGACTTCAACCCATTTAAACAAGGTAGCTGTATGACCTGTAAAGCTAAGCTTTTTTACTTCACTGCAAATTCATACAGTGATGATTTCTTAAAACCTACCTTCTGTAGTTCAACCGCTAGTACCATCTGTTCAGACTTAACGGAATCCCCGTCATTCCTATATTCCAAACGAACTGGTCTGCTATTGTTTGCATATACTACAAGTACCTTTTCGTGGTGGATCCTCTTTTTTCCGATGGTTCTACACCGAACCCTTTCCCGAATTCCGTCCAAGCTGCAAAAGGTTTTTTTCTTCCATCTTGTCATCTTTAGAAACCAAATTGCCGCACTCCTTGACGTATCCGAAATTGTCCAAAACGATGGAATGCACCGCCCTTGTGCAAAGTCAGGGTTCCGAGGTTGTTTTTTTGTCCGCAATTTTGTTGTTCCGGTGTTCATTGATTCTGTCTCTATTGCAAAAAAAAAACTGTCTGAATCATGATCCGCATGTACAGGGTGCGGCAGAAAATAATGCGAAAATGTTCAAACTTGAGTATTGGGTTAGTTCGTGTAGCTAGTGATTAATTTCTGTCGAAAGTGTATTTGTTTATGTTTACTTTCAAGTGCTGCATCCAAACATTCTATTTGTTTTATTGCAAATTCGTCAAAATGTTCGCGAAAGAAGTGATCACCAGTTTGTTGCTCGGCAACGGCGAGATCATCAAGTTTCGATGGTTCAGAAACGGTGAGTTCTTGATTTTCACATTCTAAATTAACTGCACTTGGAGCTGCTGGCTCATTTTCTTTCTTGATAAAGCGATAAAGTCTGCAAGTATTACAAATGAAGGAACAGCTTTTATCCAACTTTATTCTCCTTTCCGCTGCATAACCATATAGTTTAGGAGTAAGTTTCCTGTAACTTTAACTCCAAACATGGCAATTTGAGCATTCGTGCTTCAATGTATTAAACGTTTCTTCAGTAAAGTTTCAGTTCGGTTAACTCAAAATGACTCTAATGTGGAATAATTCAAAATATGAGTTAAGTTTACTCAGTAGTGGTATACGCTTCAACTCAAATGCGGCATGAGTGCCTCTGCAATCCTTATGAGCACTCATGCTGAATTTGGACGCAAACGGACCATTGTGGTTCCAGTAATAGCGTAAACCATGGCTGAGTAAACCCTAGCAATTTTGGTCACTGCTTTTAAACAATTTGAGGCTGATTTATAGTTCTTACATTTAATGGGGTCAGAATTGGACCAGCCTCCTCTACTTTTGATGGGTACACTACTTCACAAATAAAACTAGATTTGTAAACATGGTTATCATGAATATATTAGGAATAGGTTTGATAACTTCAATGAAATGATTCCCGCAGTTATTTTGAAGTGATGGAAAATGATGCTCATTCCATGTGTGTATGGGCAAAAAAATTGAAATTTTCAAAAAAATTGTAACTTAAAAAAGGCTCGATGTATATTTTTAATTTTTTGATATTTTATGTCAAAAATTTTTGAATTTTAATAAAAAAAATATAAAACTAAATGTGGTCCAACATTTAAAAAATCATAATAAACGAATATTTTGACCATTTTAGCAAATTTGAGTACATTAATTATTTAAACCAATATTTTAAGTAAAAACAAGAAGTAATAAGCTTTCTATTCATAAAATAACATTGCCAATCAATCCAGCGGTTCAGAAGTTATGATTTTTTTTAAATAAAAAATTTCGAAAAATGTCGATTTCTCTGATAACGCTATATCAAACATGGTCACCCTAATAAAAAAATAAAAAAATACGGGTCTAAATATTTTCGATGAAAAGCATACCAAGCGATTTTGAGCAAAATCGGACAACTTTTTTTTTAACTCTATTCTTTTCCCGTGGAATCGCTGTTATTTTTAAATATTTTTATGTGATGACCATGCTTAAATGTGTAACTATTAATTTTGACACCGTACTTTTAAATGATAAACATCATTGGGGCTACCCCAGCCTGTTGATGAATGATTACAATAAACAATAAATAATTATTATACTGTCTGTTGACCTTCTACACAATTCAAAGAATATCATTAAATATGTTTGTCCGTTTTCATACTTCAAAAACCTGCTGTTACAACTGTAAATCCTATGTTCTTAACTAAAGGGCAGTTTGGGTGACCTAGGTCATCGCAGTTTATCTCATAATATTTCTTTTTACGTTTGAAAATATTCACTAAATATGGTTTCATACGTAGCGTAACTTTTTATAGCCAAAACCGCTATAGTAACTACTGTAGACCTAAAGTTCTTAACCCAAGGACAGTTTGGATGACCTAGAATATCACAAAACTGTCAAATAATGACTGGTGTCCTTCAAAAAGGTTCATGTAAGATGTTCGAATACACATCGTAACCTTATTGAGTCCTAAAAGCTACTGTTACAACTGTAGATCTGAAGTTCTGAACTCAAGCTCATTTTGGATAACCAAGAACATCCCAGAAAGATACGAAAATATTTAACGAACACCATTGAGAATTTAATAATACATATGTACTACATTCTAAAACAAAGCTTACTAATAGTGTAAAGCATTTATTTTTTTCATTTTGAAATTCTTCATATTCAGGAAGTTCTAGGTCGTCAATTATGCCATAAACTCATTTTTTAATAAATTTTCTGAATGAAAAAAATTTTTAGAACCAATTCGTCGAAAAAAATGTACGCTTTCATTGAGATTTTGATTTTATACAGCCTATTCTATTTGGAGTCAAATTCCAAGTAACAGTACCAAAACCATCCAGCTTTATTTAGTTTTATTAAAGTTTTATGAACGCCACTGGACATCAATTTGGTATTATTATAGTACCAAGAGGTGTCAATAGATTTTATATTTAAGTCAGGTTTATGAAAACCTACACAGCTTCTTTACAATGATCCTGAAACCTTGTCTTCTAAAGTTCCCTTTACTCCTATCAAAGAAATAAGAAGAAAAATTAGTATTCTCCATTTAATTCCAACTACCTTTGCTTATCTTCGACAGATACGCGTATTTCGTCTACAATGTGCAGACTTCTTCAGTGTCTCGTACTAATAACTCGTACTAATAAGTCCAGTTATTAGTACGAGACACTGAAGAAGTCTGCACATTGTAGACGAAATACGCGTATCTGTCGAAGATAAGCAAAGGTAGTTGGAATTAAATGGAGAATACTAATTTTCTTCTAATTTCTAGTTACAGGTATTCCACTTAACAGCTCAAACCCTCTAGGATTCCTATCAAAGGGTTTTTCATGACTTGACTTTATGAACTCGTAAAATGCTGTTTTGAAATGCCGTTTCAGGACTCATTCAAATTATCTTATTATGGTCAGTTGAAAAAGCATTTTAAAACCATTTTGCTTCCAGTAAATGCATTAAACGGCGAATTGGTATTGCGGAAAGTCGACAAATGACCAAATAGTTTTATAGTAGCCATTGCGAAGATAAATTGGCTTCTCGGAAAAACTTTCTTTCAATCGCCATATTGAAATACAGAAATGAAATGAAATGAAATGTATAAGAAATCATAGAAATGTGAAAATATCCCAAGTTTTAAATTTAATGCCAATGAACTGTAGATCAGATACCAATTTTGTCATTCTTTTAGATAAACTTATTGAATTACACAAATTTTCAGGAATACTTGATTAATTTATCGAATATATTTGTTTCAATTTGTTTTTGCTGATGTAAACTCGCATAATCTTCGAGGCGCATTTATTTTCAGCTTTTATCGTGCCAGTATTCACAAAAAATAAATACGCATATGATTTGGATGATACGCTTTAAAAAAAACCTCATTTAGATTTGGATATTTTGCTATCAAACAAAATTTCTGGCAACACTAGATCTTTTGTTAAATGAATCAGAAGCAGAGAATCGAACAATGCAGAACAACAAAAACCAACCACGATATCATCGTGAAGTTTGACAGCTGTGGCCATTTGGCCCTATGCTGGTTTTGATGGCAGCCAATAAGTTTTCTGAAGGTTCTCATGTGGTCATAACATCATTTTAAAAATCTTTATGGACTTGTAATGGTTTTATGGATTTGTTTTCACAACCATCTATAGAGTGGGCCACGTTGTACAAATTTCGGCTTCAAAGATGCAGTGTTGGTGGACAAAACAGTTTTGAATGTAGTTTTATCAACAAACCGGGAGGAGTGCTATACGTCTAGAATAAAACTAAAATTGTTACTTGGGGTATTACTTTGGTACAGCACTTAGTGCAGCAATCCCACGATAGATGGCGACGAACCGTTGGCACCCCTTTTTGTTTATTGAGAAAACAATCGACTGGTTTCAGCATTCAACGCACCGTAAGTTAATGTCAAATTGAAGACCGTAGCCAGGTGCGCAGCAAGTGTGTTAAGGCAACGCTTCAGGATAATTGAAGGACTACCATCAGAACCACATCAGTGCTGAGCCAAATATAGATAAGCGGGAAACATTGCAAGTAGCAGCTTCGAAGCCCTCGGCGTCTACATGTTCGTCAAAGAAGGCACTGTAGAAGTACGTACGGAACAAGTTGGCGATATTCACGACAGAGTCAGCTTCAATAGTGCCAATGCCAACCTTAACAAATGTGGAGATTTTTGTGTGAACTTGGAATAAATATAATTATTAAAAAAAAAACTTCACACATGGTGCTAGATTACACTGGAGATAAACCGTATTCCATTTTCAAAGGAACCTTCCATTTCTCAGTAATAGAAAAAGGATACCATACTCACATTTTCATAAACGTTACTCGAGCTTCTCCTCACTATTTCTCCGAACAACACAATTCAAACTCGGCGATGATTCTGCAGCCACTTTTGCGTCAACAATTTTCCCGAATTTCCCGCTTCAGATCTCGGCACTAAAAAACACGCGCATACATATAGCTCCGGTATCGAATTCTCCGCGCTTTGATATACGATCGTAATTTTAATTCACAGCTGTTAATTTTCACCGCTTCGCACTTCTTCTCCAAAGGCTGCAGCGTGTTTCGCCGCCTCCCCGTGCCGCTTTATTGAACTATTATCTTACAAATTTCACACCGAGCGGAGGCAATTTCATATTTTGCACCGAACCGACACTGTGTGCGATAATTTTCCCCGAAAACCTTATTTTTTATCTTCGCTTCTTGTTGAGATTTCTTCTTTTCCGCTGACACTTTACACACTGCACGCAGATGGGAGAAATCACCGAAACTGACACCCGCACCAAGACCGCTTATTATAAAGCAACACACGCGAGTCGCGCGCCGCCTCCAATCTTCAATTAGACAAATATTTCAAGTATGACAGTAAATAATATGCTTAACACCTTGCACACACATTGTCATTAAACATCATTCAACCTTCCACTGCCTCTTTCTGCTGCTGCTGCTGCTGCTTCAGTTTCCAAGTGGCTACCGAGTATTCCATAAAAACGACTTCACACTGTGCGATCACGGCAAACACTGATTTCGGCGATGGAGCACGGAGTTCTGCTGCTGGACACCCTCACACTCATTCACGGACGGCAGACAGCCGAGAACGTGAACGGGAGCCTGGGGGTAGACTCTCTCACGCGGTGGTGCTCTCTCACGCACTCACAGTTTTGAATGTTTCGGGAAGGGAGTGAGTACTAGTCCGTTTAATCTAGCACTTCCAGGCTCGCGTGTGAGCGGATGTCTTCACGGACCATTTACGTAGGTCTTGATCCGATTTTGCCACCGGCGGTGGTGTGAAATCTGCAGCCGTACCGTGTTGGATCACGCACACGTGCGATAATCTGCACGCGACTGATTAGAATCGGATTTTATCTGGCCAGAGAGGATACAACTTTGTGGCTCCTTAAATGAAGTTTTTCAATAACACTTTCCTGAAATCGGAAGGAAGAAAACAAGGATACATGTTGGCATTAGTGTGAATTCAGAACAAGATGCGAAAAGGGAACTGTTTCAGTTTAAAGACATCAGTTAAAATACTTGAAATGGTTTCATTTGATGGGGACGCATGGTAGATGGTGCAACCGGGCATTTGTGAAAGAATTGCGTAACTGCGCATCAAAATGGTCTATTGTTTCAATAAGCAGTAATGTAGTTGAGAACAGTTCAAAACGCTATCGTGGGATAGAATGACCTACTCAATAAATATGCTCAAATCTTCGAGGTTATAAGGAGTGTATCGAAAAGTAGTTATAAACTTCCAAATAATAAAATAGGCATGAAAACATGGTTAAAATTAACATACTATTTCAGTTTATTATAGCTTAACATGTTTACAAAAGATCCAAACGGAAAAAACGAAAAGGTGAGACATGTCAGTGACATATCTGCAAAGTCGACGTAGGACTGCTTGTTGATGTGGAGGAATTGTAATAGAATTAATAAATATCTACTATATTTTGTTCAGTCTAAAGACTCATCAAACCATCTGTTATTAGTTTTAGTTTTCCACGAAAATTAATATAGTCAACTCTTTATAACTTTTGAAGTGGCCCTAAAAAGGGCCGTTTGGTCTTCAGTTATTCGCTGTTCCTGGAGTGATCGGGTAATTGTCGAGTACCAGATGATGATTTGGAAGACAGTCGAATGGGTGGTCGTTGTTGTTGGTTCTGTTCCATGGAAGAAAAGCATATAATATTAGTCTTTAGGTGTTTTAGGAGCGTTAATACTGTGTATGAAAATCTTGAATTCAACTCTTTAGAACTCCTTATGTGGCCCTGAAAAGCGCCGTTTGGTATTTTGTTGATTATGGTCCGAGTAGTACAGACAATGGTCCAGTGCTAGGTGATGGTTGGTTGTCGAATGGGTAGATGTTGTCATTCCAGTTCATGTTCAACAATATCGGCTACCTGTTGATTTAATGGTTCGAGTGCTTCGTATGCGAGTACAGACAACATAGGTCTATGATACGAAAAATATGAACAATAACGTCTGCACTCTACGCCGATATTTTTAACAAACGTTAAATCTATACACGAACCACCAAGTGTGGTTGCTTCATTCCGAAGGTTTGCTAAAGTAAATTTTTAATGTTTTTGCATAAAATCTAGAAAATCTATTATGTAGAAGGAGATGTTCGCTCATCACCATGAGGCACCAAGAGTGAACATTAATGGTTTTGTCTAGAATAAAAGATGTGAAGAGAAAGTGTTGAAAGTTCCATCAGAGTACGGCAGGTAGGAAATCTAACTTTAGTGATCGTCAGTCGGTGGGAATCAAAACAAACCCAAAAAAGGAGAGAGTTCCTCTCCCATGTGCGCATCAATAAACAGAGTGCACACAATAGATCGCTAGAATAACTATACAAGCCACAGTGGTACATGAGCGTCTTTCCATGCGTCAATTTTTGCCTGTTGAAATGGCGGACTTGTTCCATTGCTACAACCTACCCCGCAGTGGGATGTTAGGCAAAGATTGACGTTCATGGTTCGAGTACCATTGGATACATGCCCTTTCGCTCATTTTTCAAAACATCTGTTAGATTTGTAATGAAAATGTCGATTATCTTATGATAAAATAATATTTTAACAAACTCTTTAATTGGTAACAAAAAAACTTGAAAAAAAAATTTCAAGTCAAAAGAAAACCATAAGTTGTATAGTTATAAGTGTTTCAATAATTTAGAATTTAAATTTCATGTGTTATGTGAACCATACTTTAAATTTCCACCCTCTTTCCCATACGTAATTTGTAATCCCTATTAACCTCGAGACGGCCGCGCTTAATCGGTTTTATCCCCCTGACTTTAGTTTTCAGATAAATGATGTATAAAAACATGAAAATTTGGCTCTGTAATGTTGATTCAATTGAGCCTGTACAAATAAGTGATAAATCAAAAAAAAGTCACGACCAGTTGCTGGGTACCGAGCGATGCTGCTGGGTGCTGCCCAGCACCGGGAGATCCGCGCAGCTCCAATGCTGCCGAACGAATGAGGCATTTGTTCGAAATGTGTCTTTTATCATGGCATCGGGTACCATTGCATGAACAAAAGGGGTATCAACTAAAGCAATGTGAATCAAATTCATTAAAGGGAGGGGAATCAGATGTTTCGCCAAACACTAGCGTGAAACAGAATCTACCTCTCGAGAACAAAGAATAAGAAGAAGAAGATGGGAGACGTCTTTTGCTTAGATTTGAAAACTGTGCTAGGAAATTTGGTTAATTTACTCTGCGAATCGAAATTATAAGACATCACCTTACATTTACGTTATTTTTAATAAGTTAATGTTAAAAATCAGTTAACTTGATTACTAAAACTGATACGTAGAATTATTTCCAATCGATTGGTGCAAACGATATGAAAATCGTTTATGCAATGACTTAGTTATTATCGCTCAAAATATCCAAAACGACCCGTAACGCGGTCGATTTCAGAAATTTTAGAACGGCGCCCCAGTATAGAAATGAAAGACGTAGTCCTACGTCAAAATAGTCATCATGTTCATTTCTGTAGAATGCCCGTACCTTTGATTTGACACCTGCCATCAAATTCTGCACAGTGACCTTTGTGCACTTCCTGGATGCCGCTGCCCAATTTTTCTTAAAATCGGTCATGTTTTGGGACACTGTACCATCCTTCTTAAATATACGCTTGACTATTGCCCAATAGCGTTCGATCGGTCGCAACTGGGGACAGTTTGGTGGGTTGATGTCTTTTTCTACGAACTTGATGTTATTCTCCGTCAGCCACTGTAGAGTGGATTTGGCGTAATGTGCCGATGCCAAATCTGGCCAGAAGAGAGGAGGGGACTGGTGCTTTCTATACAATGGTAGCAACCTGTTCTTCAAACATTCCTTTGATAAATCTCAGCATTTATAGTTCCTTTTGTATAGAAAATTGAAGAACGCAAGCCACATGTGCAAATAGCTTGCCAAATGAGCACCTTCTGACCGAATTTCTCCATCGCAACAGTCGTATCTGCGGTTGGCACACGTTCCCCAACAGATTTAGTATAAAACTGCGGACCCGGTAGCGTTCTTGAATCTTCTTTAACGTATGTTTCGTCATCCATCAAAATGCACTGGTCGACATTGTCCAAAATGCAGCTGTACAGCTTTCGAGCCCTGGTTTTGGCACGAGACTTTTGTTCCGGAGTTTTTTTGGGCACTTTCTGCTTTTTGTACGTCTTCAAGTCATTCCTGCGCTTGATTCGTTGAATCATTCCGATGCTGGTCCTGAACTTCTTGGCTAGATCGCGAGTAGAGGCAGATTTGTTCCGTTGAATATAATCCACAACTTTTTGGTCCAAATCGGGGTTGCTGGAGCCGGGTTTCCGGCCACTTCTTGGTAAATCCTTGAGGGAGCACTCCTTACCAAACTTTTCGATGATGCGTTTTACACTTGCCGGGTGAACATTTACTCTTTTCGCAATCTGGTTGTAAGTAACACCCTTTTCGGTGCACCAAGTGTGCAGAATTTTCTTTTTAGTCTCAAATTCAATTCGCGACATTTTGAATACAACTTTATCAACGGAAATGAATGAACCGAATAATCATTTTTGACATGTAAACAAAGCAAATGGCGCTTACACGCTAAAAATATATACAGTAGTTTATGCGTAATAACGCATCGAATGTTTATAACTACTTTTCGATACACTCCTTAGCTTTAGTGGAATGAAACTTTATCAATTTTTTTTTATAAAAAAGCATAATTGATAATTTTGTGATACAACAAGGCACTAAATACACCAAAATATGATCAAAATTGAAGAAATTGTCCCGACTGTACCTCAAATGTACATAATAGAGTTAATCAAATAAGCTTTTACCAGGCGTTAATATCCATGGTTTATAATAAATTCACTTTACATATATCGCACACAACAAAACTTCAAGATAGTATCAAAACTATACTATAATTCTACGTAATATCAGAATATTTAGACAAAACCATGCCAAACTAAAGCTGGGGCAGAACGCACCGTTATGTATAAGTCTACACGCTTCGAAAAAAGTACCCAGTGGAGCGGTTAAGTGTATGAAGCCAACGTTGGGAAGAAATAACTAACTGCTGATAAAATTCTACCCAAAAGCAAGTAATTTGAACCCAATGGTAGATAAACACAATTATACCGAAATTGCTCTCACACTTTACCGCTCCTTTGGGTACTTTTTTCTAAGCGTGTATATAATGAGAACATATCACAACATATCACAACATTTTGCGCAACGTCTTTCTTCTATACCCATTGGCTGCTTGAATACCAAACAGAGCAAAGAGGACGTGGCGATATGTTGCAACTTTACACCTCTAATGAATAACTGTTTATAGCCGTGTTTTTACTTTTTACAAGCAATGCATGCTATCCCAATAATGTGGTGCATCATATCTCATTGTTGTGAAGCGTCTTACCCCAATTTTGGGGTGTATATTGAGCAATTACTCAGGCGTTTTAACCCCGGGAATCAAATTGGAAACGGTTTAAAAGATCATGTATAATAATCGTTTTGAATTTAAGGTGAATCGCTGCTCCATGTATTTTTTCCTATCTTTTATCTCTCTATCGCAAACTGACCTCGCAATTTCAATTCGATAGATCTCGATTGTTAGTGAATAAAAAACGAATTGAACTCTTTCAGATTGCTCACAGCAAGTAGGTAAACAAACTGATGTGATTAAATATTCAATATCTATTACAGAATCTAAGTTATATCAGTTCTAAATTTTTAAGAAATGGCTGCCGTCGAGAATGCTTCAGCGTATGCCGTTAAATCACATTTGATCTACAACGAAAACATCGTTATGAAAGATAGTCAATAACTTTATGCAAGATAGTCAATTCTTAAATTTCAGCTTCCATTCCCTAGTTATTCACGATGTTGCTTAAACGGTGCGTTTTGTACCATCCCCCTTTAGTATAATTACACACTTTTTTTTAACAAATAAAGTTTGGAAAATTAAGAATTTTTCGTGTTTTTGACCGAAATTTTTCCATATCATAAAATAGAGGAAGTATTCGAAAGCCTTCATTTGAGAAAATAAAGAAAGTGTTTTGCTGCTTTGTCGCAAAAGTTTTGTAATTCGACTGGAGGCGGAGTTGTTATTGCTGGGTGACGGATTCCATGCCAAATGACCGATAAAGTAGAATTTCTGAAATGCCATTGTCAGATGGTGAGTTGACGGCTTCGAAGATGGTGCGATCGCCTCTGGTCCTCACAGTTTTACCTGACGTGTCACGGTCATTTCCGATGCCAGCTGAAACATGGAGCCGATGAAATTGCTGGACCATGTTGCCAATTCAATAGCATAAGTGAGCGTGTGACCTATAAATCATATCATAATCTTCCATTCTTATATCTTCCAGGTCATCATTGTAAAAAAATTTAACATTTGAAATTTTTTTTTTCTCTTGGCTGTGATACATTATTTATGTTTTCTGATTCATGATGAATAGTCAAGTTTGTCTACAATTGCAACAAAACTACTGCGCAGATATTATTTTCAGTTCATTTTATAATATCCCTTGACTATATATATTATCTTATATGACATTTTTTATTCATTACCATTACCATTCATTATAATCATCATCATTGCCAGTTTAATTATTACTTGTGTTATCGTGATACGTATATATATTGACATTAAAATCTATATATATATAAAAATGAAATGCTGTCCGTTCGTGACAGCATAAATCACGAACGACTCAATGGAATTACTTGATTTCTTTTTCATTTGATTCGTCTTGAATTCCAACAGGTTTTTAAAATAAAAAATGTACGAAATTTTTTCGGGAAAGTAAAAAAAATCATTTAAATTAAATTTTCACTTTGTATGGAAATATCATAATAGAAAACAACAACACCATCCATCGAGTTGGAAGGAGAAACCGTTGGAAAATTTTATAATGGCGTCTTAATTAACAAAAAAAGGACGAGAGAGGAGCGAATCTCTCATTGTTATTTAGGACTTTTTGAAAAATTATGCGAAAAACGATAATACACTGGAGTTGTTTATTATGCGAGTTTTTGTTTACGTGGTGTTCAGAATTCACGCGAGGAGATACTGTTCACTTAGATTTTGTCATTAACGCGTTTAAATAATCACTTTTGTTGCTTTTTACGAGGTTTACGTAAATTACGTTTCAAATTTTAGTCAGGTTTATAAGAACCTACACAGCTTTTTTACAACAATCTTAAAACCTTAACTTCTAAAATTTTATCCCTATCAAAGTTTTTATTTTGACTTTGTAAAATCATAAAATGCTGTTTTGAAATACCGTTTTAGGACTCATTCATATTATCTTATTATGGTCAGTTGAAAAAGCATTTTAAAACCATTTTGCTTCCAGTAAATGCATTAAACGTCTAATTGGCAATTTGAAAAGCTTCCAAGCGATCAGATAGTTTTATAGTAACCATTGCTAAAACTGTGATTTCTTGCAATCGCCATATTGGAATGAATGAAATAATTGAAATGTGAAAAAAAAACACTAAATTTTAAATGTCATACAATTGAACTGTAGATCTAAGGCAAATTTCGGTATTCGTTCAGATAACTTTATTGAATTCCATCAATTTTCAGAAGTTTCTTGATTAATTTATCGAATATATATCTTTAAATTTTGTTTTTGATGTTGTAAACTCGCATAATTTCCGAGGCGTATTAATTTTCAGCTCTCATCATGCCAATATTCACCATACAATTAAATGCGCATATGATTTGGAGCATGATATGCTTAACAAAAAAACTCAATTTGTTTTATATATTTTGCTTTCAAACATAATTATCCGCAACACTTGAGCTTTTTTCTTAGCCATTATTTACTGTTGAATGAATCAGAAGAGCAGAGAATCGAACAAAGCAGAACAACAAAAACCAACCACGATATCGCCGTGAATTTTGACAGCTGTGGCCATTCGGCATTATCTTTCATAATAACATCTTTCACTAGAACATTTTCAAAATCTTTATGGTCTTTATGGTTATGGAAAGGTTTTATTAATTTGTTCTCACAACCGTCTAAAGAGTGGGCCACTTTGTACACATTTCGGCTTTAAAGATGCATAGAGGAGGTATTGGTGGACAAAATAGTTTTGAATGTAGTTTCATCAACAAAGCCGGAAGGAGCGCTATACGGCTGGAATAGAACTGAAATTGTTACTTGGGCAGTGTAAACGTGTAGGTTCACGTATAAATTGAAACGTTTGTATTGGTGATATCTCGCAGCGAGATGTAAATAGGAGTGAAGTTCGATGGAGGATGAGAGTATTAGTTTTTGTATTCTATGTTGATCTGACAGGTGTATAATAACATTTTTGTTAATATTAGTATCGTTCACTGTTTATATTAATATTGCATCAGGAAAGTGAAAACGAACATATTACTAGAAATTTAGAAGAAACTAATTATGTTGCAATTTCAATTTCAATTAGTATTATTGTGCAATGCCTCCTACTAGACGAAGTAATATTGGTCGCTGCAGCCGCACGACTGTTAGCGCAGCAAAATCTTGAATGAGACGTTCAGCATGCAACTCAAAATGACTTGGATCGACAACGAATGGCACGGGCTCGACCGATGTTGGATCAAGAAGAGAGAGCAGGTCGAAATACAAGCGATAGAAAGAAGCGTAATCGGGAAGCATCAGAAAGATCTGGTGACAATCGTACCCAAAATAACATCACTAAACGACTACGACTGCAAACCTACATTCTGCAAAATCTTCAACGTGCATTTCAATATGATCCTTTGATTAATTTCAGTGCGGATATATCAATCGCCATTGAATCAATGAGTGAAGTTTGTTCTCATTGTTATGCATTGTAGCTCCCAAATGAAACACCAAATGAATTGTGTTGTGCAAGTGGCAAAGTTAAAGTAACGCCACTAAATCCACCACCAGAGCGTCTGCGCACCAATGAGCTGGATCAGAAAGTGATTCTAAACATATTCTGCAGAACATCCAGAGTTATAATGGTTGTTTTCAAATGACTTCGTTTGGGGCAACGAACATAATAAGAGAACAGTTCATGCCAACACCTATGGTAATATCTATAATGTTCTATAAGTGTTCTTGGACAATAAACCTTACCTTACAGCAACACATTTTGATTAAATCATCACACAACAGTAAGAAATTAACTCTAAATAAATGGAATTAATACTTATTGCAAATAAACTTTTTCATTTATAACTCCTTCTCCAATTTTCCATTAAGTAATTCAATTATGGGCAGGACAACGTCTGCCGGGCCAGCTAGTAATTTTATAATTTTAGCTAATAGGTTAAATTAACTTTTAATTATTATGTCTTGTATGTCCAATTATTATTTTGATCCTTTCTTCTCGTCTTATGATATACAAGTATCTAGAGCCTTGAATACAAGAAGCTGCAACGGAATCTGTAGTCGGCTTTTGCACCTATTTCCTTTCCGGTTTGCGTATGGACATTTTACTAAATCTGAGCTGATCTGATTCGTGCAGCACTGTGTGCCATTTGGCTGGTGTCTGATTTTACAGTTCAATTTTTGTCAAACCTGTTTAATAACTCAAAATATCATTATATTTCATGATATTGTTTTATTGATGGTGCTTAATAAATTATGTGAACATTACGTATTGTTTTTTAAGTTTTTTTTTTAATATTATTTGTCTTGATTTCCCTTTCAATTGAATCTTCCCTGTTTCAGGAGCAATTCCTAACTCAGGAGCAATAACTATTGGGTCAGCAAAAGCAAAAGTGGATTGTTGTTATAAAATCAACATCAAGCAGCAAATGGTGACCATGGCAACAGTTAATTAAAATGTATAAACGTCACCCGAATAAAAAATTCTCATAGATTAACAATTGAATATATTGTAACCATACAATAGAATCTATAGTATGTAGAATTAAAAGTATTGTTCATAACGATAAGATGACAATAGGAGTTATTGTTACCACAATAGAATCTAATGTAAATTGAGACATCGACAATAGAAAAGCAGGGTTGTTATGTATCTTAACTATAGAAAAAATCCATGTTTTCCAAACAAATTTGAGTCAATAACTATTAATTGAATTGTTTCACAATTGTTGAAAATCCTAGCAAATAGAGTGAATTGTAGATCTATTGTAGTGACAATATGCATTTTTAATTTCTCTGATTCAAGAACAATAAGATATATGGTCGGAAATAGATTTTAATGCTATTTTATATTATTGTTTTGTAATTGTATGGTTATTTTTATCCGGGTAGTTCTGTAAAATTTTAATAGATATAACAAACTTTTTCAGGATACCTCAAATCATGTTTTTGGTGAATTGCTGCTATCGCTGAAAACGAACGAAACGTGCATTTCAGGTTCAACCGAATGTAGATCATATATAATAGATACAAATGCTTGTAGTCTTTTTCATTAACATAAATAAATAACACTATTATATAAATATTTCATGGGAATAGGAGGGACCATCAGGGCACCCGATTGAAGCACTCTGGATGGGGAGAGTGGAAATGCCAACTCCCCATTTCTAACAGTTTGTGAATAGAGGGCGGGCTCTTCTCCCCGCCCATTGGGGCATCCTCATGTTAGATGGCTTGCTCTTTTGACCAATTGTTCAATCTTGTTGTTGGAAAGAGATTGTTTATATCCCTGTGGAAACGTATAAGTGATGTTGCATACCGATCCACCCAACCCCTTTTTGGCCCTTCATGCAATGGCATAATAAGGATAATCAGTGGTTAATAAAACTTGATTAAGTCTAACAGCGAGGAGAGCCCTTAGCTGTCGGACTTAGTTTCCGTGCTACAATGGGTGGTAATACATATCATAAATCATACATACAAAAACAAAAACAAAACAAAAACAATAAAAATATTCGTTAAATTATTCATGAATTTTCTGCAAATTTATGGAATTGAATAAGGTTATCTAAAATAATGCCAAAATTGGTTTGCATTACATTTGAAATTTTGTGTATTTATTTTCCCAACACGAAAAAAAAATTGAAGTTAATTTGAAATTTTAACGGGAGAAAAAGTATTTGCTGCCATCATCGGACAAGGCTCACTTCGATCAGTCCTTATCATGCTTATGCTAATTCTCATGCTCAAAGTAATCAAGTGTATAATTTGCTACATTGTTCAATTTGTTTTAGATGTCAAATTTTCAAGAACATTTCGCATTTGCAACCTGTTACTCAATTCAGCAAATCAGATGAGCTTCTGCAATGTTGACTATACTCTACTTGCACTCAAAAAAATGCTGCTTTCGTGGCTTATGATACAACAATATTTTCCACATACAGTTCAATTGGAACGATAACCGAATAAAAAAGGGGCTTCAAATAATAGTTACACTCACTTGAGAAATTTGGTGCTTTATAAAAACTCTCTCTAGCCGTTCTGGTTAATTACACTGATAGGCAAAATAAAGTGCCCACCTCTTCGTTTTTTCAATTTCTCTCATTTACTTGGTTCAAATTAAAGTAAACACAGTGTAGTTTTTTTTATTATTTTATTTTTTATATTCTTTTTAAGTTTCACTTATGGAATACTGAAAAAAAGGAGTTTTACTTAAAGAAAAAAAACATCAATTTGTGTTGAAAAAAAAACAGTGACAAAATAAAGTGCCCACTTCAAAAATCTATATGTTTTCGATAAGTTTCCATTGGAAGACCCCTCGATTGTTTATGTTTTGATATTTTGACATGTTTTGAAGCAAACGGCTCAACCTGGTGCATTTGTATACGCGATCGCATTTGATTCAATTGAAAAAAATGGAGAACGCAGTGCTTTCGAAAGCAATTCCCTTGTGTATCCGAAAATTGGTCGTTCGTGATGTGCAAAACGGTGAATCGCACCGGGCTGTCGCTAAGAAGTATAGTATCAGTAAGGCAGCGGTTGGCAAAATTCTTCTGAAACTTAAAACGTTTGGATCAGTGGTGGATCGCCCTGGCAGAGGCAGGAAGCGGAAAACGGATGCGAGAACGGACACCAAGATCATGCGCGAAGTCATGAAGAACCCGAAGGTTACTGTCCGCGAGATCCAGGAAACCCTTCAGTTATCAGTTTCCGGTCGAACTGTTCGTCGCCGTCTCGTAGCACAGGGGTTGAATAGCAAACTTGCCCGGAAGCGCCCATTTATCAGCAAGACAAACAAAGCCAAACGGCTTAAGTTTGCTAAGGAGCATGCTGATAAGCCCCTAGAGTTCTGGAAAACGGTTCTCTGGACGGACGAATCAAAATTCGAGCTATTTAACCGAAAGCGGCGGGTTCGTGTTTGGTGCAGATCGGGAGAGGAGCTTCAGGAGCGCCACATCCAAGGCACGATGAAGCATGGAGGAGGAAATGTGATGGTCTGGGGATGTTTTTCGTGGGGTGGAGTGGGGAGCATTGTGTAAATCGACGGGATAATGACGGCAGATTCTAACATCAACATCCTGCGAGAAAATCTGGAGGTTTCGCTGATCCAGACGGGCCTTGAAGAGAAGTTCGTATTCCAGCAGGACAACGACCCGAAGCATACTGCCAAGAAGACCAAGTCTTTCTTCCGGTCTTGTCGGATCAAACCGCTGGAATGGCCTCCACAAAGCCCGGACCTCAATCCCATCGAGAATTTGTGGGCGATTCTCGATGCCACGGTTGACAAAACTGGTGTTACCAATAAGAATAACGATTTTGAAGCCCTGGAGCACGCCTGGGAAGAGCTAGATCCACAGCACCTAAAGAACCTGGTCGAGAGCATGTCGAAGCGCCTGCAGGAGGTCCTGAAGGCCAAAGGCGGACACATCAATTATTGAAATGCTTTTATTTTACTTTAATTTATGTTTTCTGTAGCGTAAATGAAGTGGGCACTTTATTTTGTCACTGTTTTTTTTTTTCAACACAAATTGATTTTTTTTTTCTTTGAGTAAAACTCATTTTTTTTTTTTTGCAGTATTCCATAATTGAAACTTAAAAAGAATATAAAAATAAGATAATAAAAAAAAATACAGAGTGTTTACTTTAATTTGAACCAAGTAAATGAGAGAAATTGAAAAAACGGTGAGGTGGGCACTTTATTTTGCCTATCAGTGTAATTCTATTGTCATTCTAACGTAAGATTACAGACTAAATAGATGTACAGGGTGTCTCACAATAGGTGTCACTAAACCAAAATGGGATTATGGCAAAACAAATCAACCAAACCATAGCATTTATTTTTCATTTGACAGATACATGGTATAGAAATAAACCATATTAATTCAATTGGAATCACTCGCACTTTTCCTTGATTACTTTGCGCGAACGCTTTGTAAATCCATCGCAGCTGGTACGCACGATTTCCAGAGGAAGTTGGTCCCAAATATCAAATAAATGTTTCTTGAATCGATCTAAAGTAAGCCCTTTCGTTGGGCCTATGTGCTGAAGCATACTACCTCAAACAAATTAGTCAAGTGGGTTGAGATCCAGTGAAGATGCAGGCATTTCTTCGCTTGTAGTGAAATCGGGCAAATTTTCCGCGCACCACGCTTGTGTCTTCATTGCCTTGTGGGCTGGAACTGAGTCCTGTTCGAAACAATATGGTGTATTCCCATACAGCGTTGAAGCATGAGGAAGCAGATGGCTCTTCAAAACCTGCTCGATGTAATATTCAGTGTTGATTTTTACGTAAGATTTCATAAAAAGAAGAGGAAGTTTTCCTATTCGTGAGAAGGCGCCCAATAACACAATTTTCGATACATTCTGATAGAGTTTTACAACTAGTTTGTTTCTTGGAATATTGGCAAGACTTTTGCCAAACACACGATCATTTAGTTGATTATGACCATCCTGAAGGAGGAAGAACTTTTCGTCCGAAAATAAAATCTCGCAGTCACGCAGTCGAACCAAAAGATTTCTGCTTCTTTGGACCCTGGCTTTATTTTGACGTTCCGTCAACCCGTAAACCCGTTGTTTCTTGTACGGCTTACCTTTCAGATCACGTTTGAGGAGCCTGTTCATTGAAGCAGGGGATATTCGAAATTGTTTGCTCATTTTACGGCTAGATACGGACGGGTTGCGTCGTATTTGCTCCCTCACACATTTGATCGTTTTCTTCATTCTGGCAGTTCGTCTGGCACCTCCTTTGTGTAGAAAATGAACATTTCCAGTTTTCTTGAACCGTTTCAAGGCACGAAAAATAAAACGCTTACTCACTCCGAACTGCTTAAGGATATTGAATATCTGACACGGTCTAAGCTTTTGCAAATGAAATGAGTGAAGCAACACTGTTATCATTATGTGTTGTGAATAAGCGCTGCTAAACAATTCATCAATAGTGGAGTATATCCATTTCCGTAGGCCCTCGAAACTATCCCGGTGAATTCCCGAGTTACCTCCGCGATCGTGTACGTGTTGTCCAGTCCGCCGTAGCATTCGTTGGCTCGTTATTTGCAAAATTGAAGTGAGAATTTATTTGATCCAAAACCGACATTGTTCTTGTGCTACAATAAGCCCGCCGAGAAACAATAAGAGTGCTGTCTCATTCGTGTGTCGTTGTTCTGTGTATTGATCGCAATTCAAAGCCAATATGTCAACACTCCAGCGAACTCCACCAAGCAGCGGTGCAAAGCAAACTTCTCCAAGCGCGTACGATCGGATTCTGATGAAAGCACCCAACCTCTCACTTTGGAAGCTGTTCTGAACGCGATGAATCACCAGTTCGAGAAAACCTTCGCAAGAATTGAGGAGATAAACGTCAACATTAGTGGTAAAATTGACGCAGTGAAAGCGGAGCTGGATGGAAAATTGGAAGCTGTTTTGCACGACATCAGCACCTTTAAGGCGGATTGCACTGCAAAGCTCAAGTGCAACGAAGATAAGCTCTACGCTCTGAACATGACAGTAGGCGAAATTTCGCAGGACATCGGCAGTCTCGAGAACAGGAACGAATTGATCGTGAGCGGAATCCGTATTTGAAGGATGAAAATTTGGAGACTTATTTCAACGCTATGTGGAAATACATCGGACTGCACGAGCATCACATTCCATCGGTCGACTTGAGGCGTTTGAAGTCGAGTAGGCAAAGTGATGGCTTAATCGTTTTGCAATTTGCGCTGAGAAACAATCGTGACGACTTTTACAGCAGCTACCTCCAGAAGCGGGATTTGAAACTGTGTCACCTAGGAATCAACTCGCCTCGCCGGATCTACGTGAATGAAAATCTGACCATCGCAGCACGCAGGATAAAGGCAGCAGCCCTGCGACTGAAGAAAGCTGGGAAGTTATTGTCGGTGTACACGAAGCAGGGGTCGTTATGGTGAAGCGCTCCGTCGATCAGCAACCTGTGGCCATACGTTCGGATGAGTTTCTGGACCAATTTTCGTAGTTAAGTACTTTTATGTCGCCCTCTAATTGTCGTTATTTGTTAATGTCACTGTTTGATGAAATGTTTGAAATTTGTAATTTTTGATTGTACGAAGATTGTCGTTTTAAAAACAAAGCAAAAATGTTAACCACCGTAATTTACTTACAGCCCCCTAAAAACTGCTTCCCCTTTATAACGTGATGCCACCGTTACAAAGCCACACCTCAACGAACATTCCTGGTGCAGTGATGCACGCTGTTCTCCCATTTGGCAAATTTAATATATGTCACGGAAATGCCCAGAGTTTATGCGCTCGAAAATCGAGTAAGTTAGATGAAGTGAAGGATCTTCTTAATAATTCAAAGGTCTCGGTAGCTTGCTTTACTGAGTCTTGGCTTTCGACGAAGAACAGTAACCGTAGTATCACCATCCCAGGATTCACTGCTGTTCGCAACGATCGAACTTATCGTCGTGGAGGTGGAATTGTGATTTATTACAAGGCTCACCTACCCTGTACCAAGATATTTAATACACAATTGTCATCCGAATCAGAGGACAAAACTGAGTGCCTGGCGCTGGAGTTGCGGTTAAGCGGCGAAAAAATACTGCTAATGGTAGTTTACAATCCCCTGAGAATGATTGCACACGCTTCCTTACCGAAAAATTGACGGATTTCGGCGCACTCTACGAAAACGTTTTGCTTATCGGCGATTTCAACACTGATTTATCGAAGCCAGGTAGAAAGCAGACGCAGTTCACATCCATGCTAGACAGCTTCGCTCTGTTCTCGATGGGTGAAGAACCCACGTTTTTCAAAAGACGGTTGCTCGCAGCTGGATTTGTTCATTACAAGTTGCAGAGATAAAGTACTACGCTTCGATCAAGTAGGTTTCCCTGGACTATCGCAGCATGACCTCATCTTTGGTTCTTTAGACTTTGACGCGAACCCTGCGCCAAAGATCGAAACGTATCGAGATTATGTCAACTTCAACGCACGTACACTGCACAACGCCATTCTTTCCGTCCCTTGGAATATTCTCTACGCGAATCACGACCCAAAATGAGCTGGTCAGCTTCTTCAACTCCCACGTAAAGCAGATTCACGATAAATGTATCCCGCTCCGAACCAGTAGAATCCACAAATCGACCAACTTGTGGTTCGGTAGTGAAATTCGGAAGTCCATACTGGAACGCAATCTGGCTTACAAAGATTGGATCAGGGCGCCGAGAGCATCAAGGGATCAAGCACGACGCCGATATAATTGCCTGAGGAACAGAACAAATGCGATGATTACTTCTGCAAAAGCTCATTATTTGAATCGTTTTTTGGACAACCAGATCCCGTCTACAGTCCTTTGGAAGCGGCTCAAATGTATCGGAGTGGGTAAGGACAAATCGTCAACTATTTGCGAATTTCATCCTGACGAAGTAAATCGCACTTTCCTATCGAGCTACATTCCAAGCGATAACCGCAGTGAATCGAGAAGATCATCGCCAGACACACCCTACAGTTTCTCTTTCCGGCCAGTGGAATGCTGGGAAGTCGCGAATGCCGTACTCAACATCAAATCCAATGCAATTGGTCTAGATGGTTTGCCGATCAAATTTGTGAGAATAATCCTACCTTTAGTTGTGCAGCAAATCACGCACATTTTCAACATCATCATTGCAACATCCGTTTTCCCTTCTTGCTGGAAGCATGCCAAGATTTTGCCGCTGCGAAAGAAACAGCATTTACGTGCGCTGTCGAACCTCAGACCAATTAGTATCCTGTGTGCACTTTCAAAGGCCTTCGAGAAACTTCTTGAGCAGCAGATGTCATCCTTCATCACTGAGAACAATCTTTTATCGGACTATCAAGCAGGATTTCGCAAAGGGCAAAGCATCCAAACAGCAGCGGTTCGAGTATATGACGATTTAGCTAAAACGATCGACAGGAAAGGTACTGCGATATTACTACTGCTCGATTTTTCTAAAGCCTTCGACACTATCCCTCACCGTAAACTATGCTCGAAGTTAGAAACTCAGTTCAACTTTGCCGTTTCTGCAGCTAACCTTATTGAGTCGTATTTGAAGGACCGAATGCAAACTGTGTTCTGTGGGGACCAACAATCCAAATGTGGCTTTTCGACCTCCGGTGTTCCGCAAGGTTCGGTGCTCGGGCCTCTGTTGTTCTGCTGTCACATCAACGATCTGTCGACCATTCTCAAGTACTGCTCCATACAACTGTATGCGGATGACGTTCAGCTGTATATCCGTGGCCTTGGTCCCTGTACTCGCGAACTTATCACGATGGTGAATAAAGGCCTCCAGAGAATCACAGTGTGGTCTCAGCGGAACCAACTTTTTGTCAACCAATCAAAGAGTAAGGTAATGCTCGTGAGAGGAAACCGTAGACATGCTGTTCAAACGAGTCTGCTACCACCTATCACTATGGATGGACAGATTATAAAGTGGACTGAAAGTGCGGCGAATCTTGGTTTCTTATTTCAAGCGGACCTGCAGTGGGATGGACTGGTAAATCAGCAGTGCGGAAAAATTTACGCAAGCCTTCGATCGCTCTACGGCTGTGCTTCTGCTGCCCCTATCGCCACACGCATGAAATTATTCAAAGCCCTGATCCAACCCCACTTCGTGTTTGGCGAACTACTTCATGTAAGACCAAGTGCTAGCGCCATGGATAGGCTACGAGTTGCACTGAATGCATGTGTACGTTTTGTTTACGGATTGAACCGCTACGCACACGTTAGCCAACTGCAGAAAAATCTAATCGGATGTCCTGTGGAGAGCTTCTATGCGCATCGCTCGTGCTTGTTCCTGCGTAAGCTTATCAAATCCCGCTCCCCGCCAGCACTCTTTCAAAAGCTGCAGCCTTTCCAAGGTCGTCGTCGTCAGAATTTGATAATTCCACCCAATAACTCGGCTACATATTCCAGCTCACTGTTCGTTCGTGGTGTGGTGAATTATAATACACTGCCTCCTGTGGTCATACGCTCAACATCAGAAGCAGTTTTTAAGAGGGGCTGCCTAGAGTTTTGGAACCGTCACTAAAGTTAGAAAATAATGTATGTAGTTTAGAGTAGTTGATAAGTTTTTTTTTAATTGTATGTGACTCAGCAAAATCGCAGGTAGCAAACAAAAAAGGTTCTCCTTTACGCTACTGGAAAATAAATAAACAAACAAACAAACAAATGTAATTTTAAAACTTGCTCCCGTATGGCTTTCATGGTAGCTGATTGATATAAACAAACGGAATCGCTTATCTATTTTCAGCGATAAGCTGTCAAAAGGGTAAAATCAATTCCGCTGTTAAAATTACCCAGCTGAAACTAACCTAGACTGAAAAAAGGTGATATCTATTGTGAGACACACTGTAAATAAACAAAAACGTTAGATGTGTAGAGAAACCGTGAACTTAGCTAAGCTTGCCTAGAATAGATAAATCCATAGATGTAGAAAATACACAGATCTGAAAATGTAAAGTTATGTTTGCTCAATAAATTCTTTTTTTTTGGGAATTATTTATGCAAACTTAATTGTTTTCGTCAAACTAACATGTCAAAACGTACCTGATATACGTTTGCTTACTCTTTCTGATTCTTTCTGATACTTCACAACGTCAACCAATTTTTTCGCGTTTAAACAAGCAAAAAATTGAGTATGTCTGTACTGCCTGTAACCGCATATCAGTCCCATATTGAAAAACCGCAAACCGAGAAAACGATCATTCAAGTTGGGAAAGCATTTTTCTTGATTTAGCCTGTTTGGCGTACTTTTTTACTTTATATTTTGATAGTTTATATGTAATAGTATGCATTGTTTAAAATAAAAATAATAAAAAAATAAAAAAAAAAATGTGTTTTTGAGGAAAAAAATGCATTGGGACAAAATATGCAGTTACTTTGTCCATCAAGCATAAATGTAACCGCATACCAGTCCCATTCTGTTTGTTCAACAATATCGCTCTGATGCGGTATGCTTTGTCATGGGGTTCGTTCAAATATTACGTAAGACATTTTACGACCATTTTAGCTCTCCTTTCACCATGTAGTACATTCATAAGATATGATCAACACTCCTCCCTTTCCAGGTAACGTGGCCAAAAATGTTGAATTGTAAATTTCGAACACAAAAATACGCGAAACCTGCTCCCGTTATTTAGAGTATTATGTAATATTTGACCGACTGGAACGAGTTGAAAATTGCTGTTCTAAGCTTATGTTTCACGGAGATTTCACATTTCTTTACGAAATCAAAATTTCCAAGAGCTAATCAAGAGTTACTTTGGTGATAGTGATGAAAGTTTTGTTGACAAAATGTGTGGATTTGATGCGATGACAAGAGCTGGTAAGTTATTTCTATCTGAAATCGTGAAAATATGCAAGGGTTTTAGTAGAATTTCACTTCTTTTTTGTCGGACAAGAAAGAAAGAAATCATGGCAATTCGATAATGTGAGCCAATTCTTATTTTCAAATGCAGATCAGTTAAGCACTCTGGTGAGGATGCAACATGTGGAAGTTTTTGTTCCATATAAGCGGAAAAACTTGTGTCAGTGGATAATGATCCTCAAGGTGATGCAGGTTTATATGCTCCATCTTCAAATACAGATCAAGAGAAGGTCCGTGATGCATTGAATGATGTTTCACGTTTTATGCATGCGGATCATGATTCAGATAGTAGCTTTTTTGCCACAGAGGCGGAATGAATGAACACGGGAACAAAAAATCGCAAAAAAACAATTTCGGAGTTGTGACTTAACAGGAAGACTTAACTGCAAATTATTTACAAACAAACAAGTAAAACTAATTTCAACTGACGACTTTGACCTGGAATGTCAATTGAAAAAAAAGAGTCAACCTCGAGGCATTGACGCTGACAGGAAAAACCAATTAACTTAAAACCATTTTACCATTGGTTGAGGAAGAGAAGAAGAGATCTTTAATTGAATTGTCTCAAACTGGAAATTGGTAGAATGGATTTTTATTCCAATATTATTCCTGTTTACAATTACATTTCTTGCTTAATTTATTATTTTATTATGTCTCTAAGAAGGATTAAACATTTGAGAAATACAACCCTAATTCTAAAAGGTGTTCAATATGTATATTTTACTGCCACTTCTAAAATGGGACTCATATGCGGTTACTTCAATAATAGGACTCATATGCGGTTACTTTCAAGATGGGACAAACCGACCTGATATTTGTTTCTCATTTTTTGTAACTAACTGCTAAATTTTATTATTGCTTTCGAAAATATGATAAAAAATAAGGCAATTGCGCAACATAACTCAAAAACGTCAAAAAGTAATATGGGACTGATATGCGGTTACAGGCAGTGTAGTGTTTGAATGGGTAAACAATAATTGAACATCTATGAGAATTGAAACAAACACTTGATCACTTTTTAAAAATAAAAATTAAAAACTGAAACAATTCCTCAAGTTAAAACATAACTTACTACACTTAAGTGAAGAAAAAGCTTAACCTTTTTATTCAAAAATTCAAACTGAAACCTCATGCTGTTTGAGGGATTCTTGGGAGTTGTCTGGTTGAATGTCGCAAATGTTTTGAATATGCGGTTGTTGCCTATACGTTTTGAACTTTCGTTGTGGAATTTTAATAACTAGCAATGTCCTGGATTTGGTCGCTTTCCTGGATTACTGGGTTATGCTCACGAAAATTTGAAGATGGAATCAACGGAATTTACTAATTTGCTGTATAGTGACGAAAAGTGATCCAGGAGTTTATATCTGTTAGTACTATCAGATGCGTTTATTTTTGGTTTGCGTATCTTATTGGGGGTATGTGGCGTCATCACCTTCATCACCGTCATCAAAAACTAACACAAACTGATAAATTGGTTTGATCTGATCAGAACAATGTTGTACTTAAATTTCGAGAGTTAAATTTGCGTAATGCGAACATGGAAGAAATATATTTCTGTGGCTCAATCATCCTTATTGCCTGACACCATAACTTCATGAGGACAAATATTTGAAAGATATATTCAGTTAACTGTTGATTCAACATTTGTCAAGATTGAAAATATGTTAAACCTCATGAACAATTTACTCGGACAAAGTCAAGCGTTCCTTTCAAGTGTATTCCGTTATCTCATTCCCATTGCAATAAAAATGAAAGATATGCAGTTGTATCCATACCGAAATGAATTTAGTCTTGACTCGTTTACGTTCGTGTAAAGAGAATCAAACCTCAACTCATTCCTCAACTCATTCCTCAACTAGGACCAAGATACATATAAACAACACACTGCCTCGGGAGAACAGTTTTCAACATCAGTAGATCATAATGCATGTTCCTTCGATTCCCGCCATCCATCCCCGATCAACCCGACGAGTGTCGCACAAGTAGAGGTCTGCTTATTCAATTCATCCTGCTCGACGAAAATTCCCTCTTCATGCAAGTAGACTCTCGTTTGAAAGCACAACGAAGAAAACTAATGAAATTTGCTCTCCTTATTTCCCTTCCCACCATTCCCCCTCCGAATGACACCGACGACATCGTCCAAAAAAACGAAATCACCCACTAGACTAAAAACTATCGTGCACATTGCAATCTCACCCCCCGCCGCCCATCCTCCCGTAGGTTTGCGAACCTACAAATTGGAATACGCAAGCGACAAAGTTTCAATGTTCACCTCCTGCCTGTCAGCAGGCCCTCCATCACCGAAGGAGTAATAAAAACGGATCGAACGGAGCCACACTGATAGGCAGCCCCATGATGGCTTGATAGGTGAAAAGCGTGGAAAAAAAGACTAAATGGGGGGAGGGGGTGGACGATGACGTGCGTGCGGCTATGAACATCAACAATTCAGTTATTATCCTTCGGGGCAGTCCTTACACTCACACTCTCTGCTGCACACTCCGATGAAGTTGTCGTTATTCCACGTAGCCATCGACCGTGCCAAGGCAGGTAGGATAGATGGACAGCACCGAAGGATATTTCCGGCTGAGAGAGGCTTCAAAACTTTCCTCCCACCCACACCCACTATTGTCACTGTCCGGCACTGTTCCAACCTTGATTTTCACTTTTTTCCACTTTCACTCACACTCCACTGAAATTCGGTTGACCGCTCGAGGTGAGGTGGTTTCAGAAGAATCGACGTCGCACTGCCAATTCTAAACAGTTCCAATCGCGACGAGTATCCGTACCAGACTGAGCGCCTGCTGGTTGGAAAAGACAACTTTCGGTGGATTTTCTGCCATCGACGGCACCGACTCTGTGGTGAGCGAGCGAAGGAGTTCCATCGGACTCACGGCCGTCACGAAGGTGAGTGGAATTTTCTCCAAAAATTATCTCCAGAATGAGAGCGAAAATGTTTTGCGAGCGGGAGTTGTTTACACAAATTGTAAACAACGCCGGCTTATCAGTATCTCAGGCAGATAATGGCGCGTGGTGCGCGCTCTAGTTCCATTATAGCGGCTCGGTGTGTTGAAGATGAGCGCTTATCCAGTGTAGGCGAGGAAAATTGGGAGAAACTGATTAAAAAAAAATCTGATAATTTGAAGAAGGTTAGAAAACCTGAAACCTTCGAAGAATATAATAGAAACTTCATTTTAAATTGTGATATAAGACATCAAAAATATTTTTAAAAAATCAGCTCTGACAAGATGAACATTACTTTACGACCCAAATAATACAAATTGTTATAAACATGTTGAAAATGTTTAGGTCATTAATTTAACTTTATAATACTTTATTTTATACTTCAATATGCCCTCCCGTAGATCAAACTTTCCTAGACAAGTAGAATTACGAACAGGTATCAAATAAGTAACAAGTTTTGTTATCTCAAATACCATCCCGAGCAAAGGATCATACCAAAACGATAACAAGTTCTAATACCAGGCTATCATTTTTCGATCACTGAATATGTTATCATTGAGGCTGATTAAACAGCCAAAATAACAGAATGATAAAAAAATACTCGTTGAATATCATAATATCAACTAATTTTGTTATCACTGCAAACAAAACCTGTACTGTAAGAAAATTTATTGAAATAGTTTTAAATAATGTTATCAATTTGAAATAAAATTCTCATGCAAATAACTGAATAAAATATCTTGATTAAAAAAAAAATTATTGTTCAAATATATTGGATATATTTATAGTTTAATAATTCAAATTATAACGTTCATGAAAAATAGTGTGTTCAAAATGATAACATACGATAACAAACTTTGACAATGGCAATAACTAAATTTGTTATGCGATAACAGCGGAGAACAAAACGATAACTAGGATAACAGAATTTGTTACTTATATGATATCAGCTTGTTATTTTCCTTTGCTAGGGAGCTGAGTCTAACATCCCTAGCAAAGCAAAACAAGCAAGCTGATATCATATAAGTAACAAGTTCTGTTATCCTAGTTATCGTTTTGTTCTCCACTGTTATCGCATAACAAATTTAGTTATCACCATTGGCAAATTTTGTTCTTACATGTTATCATTTTGAACACACTATTTTTTATGAACCTTATAAGTTGAATTGTAAAACTATAAATATTTCCAGAATATTTAATCAACAAATTTTGCTTTTAATCAAAATATCTTTTTCAGTTATTAGCATGAGAATTTGATTTCAAATTGTTAACATAATTTGAAACTACTTCAATAAATTTGCTTACAATACAGGATTTGTTATCAAGTTGTTCGCGGTAATAACAAAAAAAGTTATGATTATGATATTCAACGAGTATTTTTTTGTTATTCATTCTGTTATTTTGGCTGTTTATTCAGCCTAAATGAATGCATATTCAGTGATCAATAAAAGATAACCTGGTATTAGAACTTGTTATCAATTTCGTATAATCCTTTGCTCGGGCTAACATCTCATAACAAATTGTCGGTCGGTTATTTTTTTTTAAAGACCGTGCAATATCGTAGTTGCTGATCAGAACTAGTGATATTGCACAGAGAACCACATAGAGGGAGCTTGGGAGTAGCTTTACACGTCTTCAATGTACAAGTTCACTAGTTCATTCTATTTATAGATCAGTACCGGCGCCGGCCACGTCCTCACGGTCTTTTGGGAGGGGAGAGGAAGGATGATTTAGTTTGACAATCGTTGTTATTAGAGACCGTGATCACCACTGCATTCTCTACAATTGCCAAGGGAAGGATAGATTTGTGTTAGTGGAGCAGGTTATTTATAGACCATGGATTCACTGTGGTAAGTAATGCGATCAATATAAGCGTGCTTTATATTTTAAATCTAGTGGTGATAGAAAGAGGCAAGTGACAAATAGCAAGGAAAGGGACTGGCCCAAAGATTGAACTCCAGACCATCTGCTCAGTAAGCAGAACGGGTAACCACTGAACTACTCAGCCACGTCTCCTTCCAAATAAATGAACTTATTAAAAAAAAACTCTCAATTAACAACTGTGAATGTGCTTCTCGAATACCATATTGCAAGCAGTCGAAAAGTTCGTGGAGTCATTCCGAAAGTCGCAGTGAATTTTGGGACTCGGTTGAGTGAGAAATGTCAGTTGGAGTGACGTTACTCCCTTAGAAGCACACTTGTTAAAAAAAAACCAGTTAAAGTGTCTGCTTTGTGGCTCAAATAAGTCACAATTAAGATGTTGTAACCATTTTTGACCGCTGTTTGCTGGTTGATCCTATGAGTGAGTCAAATTAAACAGCATGATGGATGCCCCCGAGCCACCCGACTCAGTCGAGTATTGTTGTTCATTATCCCCAGCCGCTGGTATCTGATTTTCAAGTCGTTCCGTCCCTGTGATCCGGGATGGTGAGGAGATTATCCAACTTGCTCGCTCAGGCAAGTACAATACAATCAGAGCATTTACGAACCCTGAACTCCATGCAATTTGCAGCGCTACTATCTCATATGTCGAGACACGGATGAAAATTGCATCCAAACATCATATGTGGAAATATTTCGCTCCGATGTAATTGAGCCTATGGTAGATGTGGTGAAGTCTCCCACTGAGACGGATTCTTCCGTGTAGGTCTGCCTCGAGGCTATCTCCCTTGCCCTTTCGGTGGCTGCTAGCCGTGCCAACTTTTCGGCACTTTGCTCAGCTAGAAGCTTGACCTCCAGCTCTTCCCTCTCCTTGGATGCAGCCTGCACTGCCATGCTTAGGTTAAGAAGGCTCAGTTTGAGGTCCTTCGCAATGTTGTTACGCAATGACGTGAAGTCAATGATCGCGTCCAACTGCACGGACACCTCCAACACTTTAATAGGATTTCCTGCATCCTATGCATGGCCCGGATGAGTCCTGGCCCATCCATGGCCACGCAGGTTGGTGACACCTGCTTCCGATACCGTAGCACTACCGCACGTGTCGCTCACGCCAGATCCCGTTTTCGGCGGTGAGGACCTCGCTAGGCCGCTTTTAGCGAACGCATTGTGATCCCATGGTTGTCTATGCGAGCAGGGAGGCCATGCGAGGGTTGACACGGCCCTTGATGGGGAACCGGGTTCAGAGCCTGATCAGCAGTAGTCAGGTATAGGGACATCTGAACCTACTGGCCCGACTGGCGAGGTCGCCGAGCCTACTGGCCCGACTATAACGCCATTGTTTTAATAAGACGGAGACAATCTGTGCCGCTGGAACCTCGCCATTTCCTGCTCGGGTGTCACCCGGCAGTACTAAGGAAGACGACACAGGAGCCAGCCCGAATGCAACAGTATCACTCATTATCCTTTTCGCAGCCAGTTACCATCAATGGGGTTTTACTGGCATCCACCCAAAGGCGCGTATGGCGCTCCCTCCGTATTTCGTTTAGCCGTTAAGGGGAGCCAACTTTTCGGCACTTTGCTCAGCTAGAAGCTTGACCTCCAGCTCTTCCCTCTCCTTGGATGCAGCCTGCACTGCCATGCTTAGGTTAAGAAGGCTCAGTTTGAGGTCCTTCGCAATGTTGTTACGCAATGACGTGAAGTCAATGATCGCGTCCAACTGCACGGACACCTCCAACACTTTAGTAGGATTTCCTGCATCCTATGCATGGCCCGGATGAGTCCTGGCCCATCCATGGCCACGCAGGTTGGTGACACCTGCTTCCGATACCGTAGCACTACCGCACGTGTCGCTCACGCCAGATCCCGTTTTCGGCGGTGAGGACCTCGCTAGGCCGCTTTTAGCGAACGCATTGTGATCCCATGGTTGTCTATGCGAGCAGGGAGGCCATGCGAGGGTTGACACGGCCCTTGATGGGGAACCGGTTCAGAGCCTGATCAGCAGTAGTCAGGTATAGGGACATCTGAACCTACTGGCCCGACTGGCGAGGTCGCCGAGCCTACTGGCCCGACTATAACGCCATTGTTTTAATAAGACGGAGACAATCTGCGCCGCTGGAACCTCGCCATTTCCTGCTCGGGTGTCACCCGGCAGTACTAAGGAAGACGACACAGGAGCCAGCCCGAATGCAACAGTATCACTCATTATCCTTTTCGCAGCCGGTTACCATCAATGGGGTTTTACTGGCATCCACCCAAAGGCGCGTATGGCGCTCCCTCCGTATTTCGTTTAGCCGTTAAGGGGAGCTTAACGTTTCTAAGGTGCATCGCGGGGAGACGAACTACATTCACACCTCCGATAATACTTGTTTTTTTTTTTAGACGGGATGGAAAATCTGCAACCAGACACCTGAAGAACTCAGGGTGTGGGGATGAGGGTGCCAACTCCTCGACCCACTAAAAACCCACCCGTGCCTTAAGCCCAGGCCCTCCCTGGAACCACCTTTCGGTATTACTTCGGGGAGGGAGCTCTTGTGCTTATTCAGCACCCACTATGTCTAACTACTTAGGGCTTTAGTAGTTAGGTGGTCCCTGCGACCTGCCTTTGGTCGTTTCGCCATTTTTGTTGAAGATCGAGGACGATCTGGGAGGCTGCTACGCATACCGCGTCCCAGACGTCCCGGTCCTGGCACATCCTCGGGACCAAATAGTCCGGAGTCGTGTCGTGACTGCTTACGGCAAACATGCCTGATCTCGCGCCGTCGAAACAAGGTCATGCGAAGAACACATGTTCCGCAGTTTCCTCAACTCCCGCGCATTCGCTGCATGCGGAGGACTGTGCATGCCCATATTTATGCAGGTATTGTCTAAAACAGCCGTGGCCAGACAATATCTGCGTTAAGTGGAAGTTCACCTCCCCGTGTCGCCTACCGACCCACCCGGTTAATTCCGGGAAAAGTTGGTGGGTCCACCGACCTTTGGTGGAGTTATTCCATTCCCTTTGCCACTTAACCATGGAGAAGGCTCTAGTGGTCTTTCGAATACCTCTTGTTCCACGTTGTTCGAAGCACTCTACGTCCTCTTTTATGACTAGGCCTATTGGCATCATCCCCGCTAGGACGCAGACCGCGTCGCGTGATACCGTTCGGTAAGCACTAACCACTCTTAGACACATAAGCCTGTGCGTACTCTCTAGCTTACTTACGTAGCTCTTGGTACTCAAGGCGGTGCTCCATGCCGGCCCGCCGTACCTAAGTATGGACAGGGCGATGCTGGCCAGGAGTTTACGCTTACTCCCTTGCACCGCCGAGCTATTCGACATCATGCGGGATAATACCGATATAGCCATTGAGGCTTTCTTGCAAGCGTAATCGACGTGACTGACAAAGGACAGCTTATCGTCTATCATGACCCCAAGATACCTCAAGAACCTCTTTGATTCTACTGTGCAGTTACCTGCACTGATCGTCGAATGTTGCTCCGATTTCCTATTGTTCACCACCGTGACCTCAGTCTTATGGTGGGCTAGCTCCAATTGCCTGGAGCTCATCCATCTCTCCACAATGCCAATGGAGTGTGAGGCCGTTAACTCGACCTCTTCGATGGATTCACCACATATCTCTAGGGTAATGTCGTCTGCGAACCCGACAATCTTTACCCTGCTCGGGAACTCAAGCCGCAGTACCTCGTCGTACATCGTGTTCCATAACACCGGACCAAGGATCGAACCTTGTGGGACGCCTGCGGTGATCTGTACACGTTTCTGGCAAGCCTCTGTATTATATACCAGTACGCGGTTCTGGAAGTAGCTTCCGAGAATCTTGTACAGGTACCCAGGAACCTGTAGGCGCTGGAGCGAGTCGGCGATAGCCAGCCAACTGGCGCTATTGAATGCGTTTCTCACGTCAAGGGTGACCACTGCACAGTAGCGTACTCCTCGCCTCTTACGCTGGATTGCCACCTCAGCCGTCTTGGTGACGGACAGGATGGCATCCACCGTCGACTTTCCTTTGCGGAAGCCAAACTGATTATTAGACAGACCGCCTGTACCCTCCGTGTACGTTGTCAGTCTGTTGAGGATTACCCTCTCGAGCACCTTACCCGCTGTATCCAACAGACATATAGGTCTATATGCCGATGGATCTCCTGGTGGCTTCCCTGTCTTTGGTAGCAACACAAGGTTCTGAATTTTCCAGGCGTTCGGGAAGACGCCTTCGTCCAGACACTTTTGCATCACCACCCTGAACATTTCGGGATCCAGCAAGATAGCCGTCTTGATGACCAGGTTCGGGATACCATCAGGTCCCGGCGCTTTGTTCACCTTTAGCGACTTTGCTATCGCAATGAGTTCATCATTCGTCACCGTCGCCTCGTCGCCGGCCCCCGTTGTGCCGTTATCAATGCCCACGTGGTCACGGGTGTTCGGCGGAGCCGTCCACCCTTCCGTCGCTATGACAGCGTTTAGGTCTGGGATGCTGGAACGCTGGTCATGGTACAAATCTACGGCGGCGGGGGGCCATGGACTCGGGCCGTGGCTCGAAAAGAGTCCCCCAACGATCACCTTCAGCAGCTCTGATGAACGCTCGGTTGGAGCCGCCGATCCTCTGGTTTTGGCCATTACTACCCGATAGGCGTCACCCCACGGGTTCGCATTGGCCCTCTGACACAGACCCTCGAAGCAGGTTCGCTTGCTGGCCTTTATCTCCCTCTTTAGTTCGGCTTTCGCGGTGACTAGCGCCCCTCTACGCTCGATTCTCTCGGCGTCTGACCGCGCTCTCAGCACCCTACGTCTTGCGTGGAGGAATGTTCTTCCGAGGTCGGCAATCGACTCCGTCCACCAATACACCGGCGATCTTCCATTCCACGGTTTGACTTCCCTCGGCATGGTCGCATCGCACGCTCGTGTAAGTGTCATAACGAGTCGTTCGCCGCAAGGTTCCTGGGTTTCACGTAAATTCCGTTCCCTCTCATGCGCCTCTTTAAAAGTCTCTACATCAAAGTAGGACGTCCTCCATCTGCGGGCGAATGGAGTGGATGCTCCTCCTTCCGCAAGCTGCCTTGTATTGTGGACGATACAGTATCGAACCGCCAAGTGGTCGCTATGGGTGTAGCCATCATCCACCCTCCAATTGCTTATCAGCCCAGAACTGCTGAATGTTATATCGATGATCGATTCCGCTCCGTTTCTATGGTAGGTACTCTTGGTACCCACATTGGCTAGGTCTACGTTGAGCCTAGCCAAGGCTTCCAGAAGTATTTGGCCCCTAGGGTTGGTTAGGCGGCTCCCCCACTCGAGCGCCCAAGCGTTGAAGTCCCCCGCTATTACCAACGGGGTCAGGCCAGTTAGCTCCGTTGTCATCCGATCTAGCATATTGGACAACTGTTCGATCTACCATCTTGGCGGTGCGTAGCAGCTGCAGAAGAACACTCCATTCACTTTTACAACCGCAAAGCCTTTGTTTGTGGTAGACACAACCTCCTGAACCGGGTACGTGCCCGTCGTCAATAATGCCGCCATATTAGCCCTGTCCGCAAACCAGTTCCCGTTGCCGGGTGGGATGCGGTATGGGTCGGAAATAATGGCGATATCCGATGCCGACTCGCTAACTGTCTGACACAGCAGTTGCTGGGCGACCTCACAATGGTTCAGGTTTAGTTGGGTTACCTGCATTACGGTTGGCTCGTTGGTATACCCTTAGCGGCCAGGCACTTGCCAACCCCCCCATGACGTGCTTATCGTCCGGTTTCCCGGCGCACACCAAACATTTTAGGGGACCTTTGCAGTCCCGCGCCTTGTGGCTAGTGCTGCCACACCTTCTGCACATGTTGCTACGATCTGGGCCTTTGCATTCCCAGGACATGTGCCCGCTCTCTAGGCATCTAAAACATGCCTTCGGCGGCTGGTGTAGGCTTAGTGGGCATACATACCATCCCACCTTCACCTTCGCCACTTTCAACGCCGCGTCCGCGTCGACTGCCACTACCCTCATGATTGCAACTTGGGTCCCAAGTGGACCCTTCCTCAGACGTATGTTTGCCGCTGCAACCTCGACCTTGCACTGTTCCTTTAGTGCAGTGGAGATCTCGTCGGCCTCGGTGATCTCATCCAGGTTCCTACACTGGATCGTCACCTGCGATACGAGGGTGCGCACCTCCACACCCTCACCTAAGACCTGCCTTGCCAGGTCTCTGTACGCCGGGCCATTTAGCGTTGTCGCCTTCTTTAGCTCTAGGAGCATCTCGCCGGTGCGGGTACGGCATATACTCCGCACTTCGGCGCCTAAACCTGCCAGTTTAGCGTCCCCGCGCATCGCTTTCAAGACCTCCGATTACTTAGACGCGTCAGTCTTGACGATGAGGGCCTCTCCGCGGTTACGCTTGCGAGCCACCTGTCGCTTATCCTTTTCTTTTTTCGTCCTACTTCCCTTTTTTCGGACCTTATTCCAGTGGCTATCCCTGCCACGCCTGGGGTCGTCACTCGTCCCCCTCCTAGCACTAGCGTCTACTTCCGTGCTGGTTATAGCTGTCGTGGTTGGGGCCCCGCCGTTCGGGCCCCCTTTGGCGCTTGAGACAACTCGCGCCTTTCGCGCTGGGCTTGGCACCGGGGCCTCTCTCTTTTCGGGCAGCCGAAACTGGTCGCGAAGATGGACCCTCGGCTGGCCGTCCGCTTCTCATCGACAGCCTGCTTGAGAGAGAGCATGGTTTTCACCCAGCTGAGTGAGAATTTCGATCTCTGCCCGACCAGAAGGAAACAACAAAATTATTTCAGGTTTTGTTATTCAGTTACGCTGTTTTTATAATAGCGGTTGTTAGAATTCAGATCGCGGATGTTGTTAAAATAACAGAAATTGTAACAAACAATCCTCAAGAATTAACAAAATTATAGCAAACTATGATACAGATATAACAAAAACAAAACAAACTTTGTAACAGTTTTGTTACGATGAAGCAAAATCATATCAGCTAGTGTTAGAATTAATTTATTTCTTTACGAAGATTGTGTCTCCCAGGGCATTATATCTTAATTTGTTATAAATATGTTATACAATTATGCAGACGAAAATGTTTTTAACAAATTAATATCATAATCAGTTAGTCTTCACAAGGTTTGTTATAGTTTTGTTATGTTTATGTTATACGCTTCTGGTCGGGTGGTCATAAGGCACCACTCGCGGCCATGGTATAGAGAATAGAACAGGAGAAAAAAGAGAAGAATTAATAACTGGTAACATGCTATGCGCATGTAAGATTTTCATGGTGATATTCTCACAACTCCCGTTCAGAATGGTTCAACGGATGCATATGAGAGATCATTCACGATGAGTTTCCACTCGTTTACTCCATTCAATCACGTTTAGTTTTAGAAGACAAGGAACATTTTACTACGTGTTACATTTGGGAATATCAGGGCAATGAGCTCTCATCGTATCTTCACGTGATCATTACAAGCTGTTCATTTTGTTCAGGCACTTTTGAACGTTGATGTGGCAACCTATTCACACATGAAATCTACCGCTACCAAGCCGGCAGAACGTGCCCATACCCTTTTCTGAACCTTAGGGCAGGATAGAAGAAGAACCACAGGGTAGAAGAATGAACCTAAAAGTCTAGATAATGCAATCATAGCCACGATGTGGATTTATCTACTCGTAGTGGAGGGCCATCAAGCCCAGGGGCCCACCCCTATTGCCCCTGGTCACCCCTGCCACATCATACAGCCATGAAGCTGTCACTCCTCGGTTGGCCCGTTACAAGAAACAGAGAGTAGCAAGCTCACTACCGCAGGCTATAGGTGTGATGACATTCACGCTCACGAACCCCTTAAGTCAATCTTCTTATACAGCTTAAAATTTTACATAACTAGAACATGCATTACGAGATGAAACTGTTCAGGTCTTAGCTGAATACCACTTGATCCCTTATCTACTCCACAAGTCAGTTCAGTTCTCACTAAGCATCACAACTGATGCCCTTCCCACAAAGTTGCTGTTGGTGTGGCTTAGCACAAGGCTGGGTTAAAGACATGGATCAAAATTCACATTACACTTGTTAAAACTTATACTTAATTTCAAAAAGCGTGGAAAAATGACAACAGACGATTTTGGTGCCTTGCTTCAAGCACCGCACACTACAATCTAGTACTTTTCAAACAGACGACTGATTTGTAAACAAGAGGGGCAGATTCAAACGTAAATTTTCAAGCTCTGCCCCATGGAGTAGCATCATACATGTTGGGATATGTCATCTTAGTGGTGGCCCTATTTGCATAAGAGTGCTAAAGGGTGCAAGAATTTAACGATTTATTTTTGTTTACATCAGAATCATTTGAATTGAAAATACTAATTTACAACCCGTTGATCACTCACAAAGAAGTTCCTCACCACTGCAATAAATAGAGAAATTTATTTCAATTGAAGAATTCAGTATCAGTGTTCATACAAAAATCTGCTCCAGTCTGAAACAAACAATGCATTGGTAAGATATTTTCTACAAAAACCACTTTCCACTTTCATAATATCTAATTCATAATTTTCCACTTGTGCCATAACTGAACTCCACCGCCATAATGTCCGAAAATTCCATTTGTAACGTAAATGTTTACCCTGGTTAAAATTCGATTTGGGACAGATTTCTCTCCCCCATCCACCCTGGTAGTTGCCCGCCACCGCCACGCTCTGTTGCTACATATGTTTATTTCTCCACAAGGCAAATAACTAATTCATATTCCTTCTCCGAATTCACACATGAATAACTATAGGTACGTTACGGAGTCGGCTTCCGCTTCTGCTGCATGCGATGAACTGACTGCCACCGTCGACCATTCCGTGCATGGGCATAGACATTCATTGCTCGTTCGTGATTTCTCTTCTCAGTAGGGAGGCTGTTTTCTTGGGAGAGAGAGGGGGTCGACCGCGGGCGGGGGCAACCAAGAACATCATTTGAAGATGTTCCTGAAGAAGTACCGAACTGGCTGTGGTTACACATGTTTGCCAGTTTACAACGGACAAAATGTGCAAGGAAGTGGATTTGGTCGTCGTGAGAGGATGTTTATGTTGAGTCCATGCCATACAAATGTAAAAACTGCTGGAAATATCTTCCGAAGGTAAATTTAGAATGCAGGACTATTCTTAGATGAATAAATCATAACTTGTAATAACTATATCTTAAATAGTGTTGAAATCCGTGTGTGATAACGCATCATTGAAAATCAAAGTTGCTATATAGTAATCTCGAGAATTACAAACTAATAATTCTACTGCAGATCCAACAACATACAAAGAACTCAAGGTATTTCTTGTCCATTCTAAATCAATTTAATAATACGAGATTTGAAATCAATTGTGTTAAAATTCACAGTCTGACAATGACAAAGAGTGTTCTTGTATGGGGATAAACCTTAAGATATTTCCCCCCGAGACACGCACTTGAACAATTAAGGAAAATCGCGAGCAAGTGTCTTCAACAGAATTTCGCTTGAATTTTGCTGCCCTTTAAAAAAACAAACTTCAACCAATGCGGATAGGCATCAACCACAAGGTCAACTCCCAACACCCGCTGCTGGACGCTGTCCTTATCTAATTACACACCATTTAAATTCGAACCACGTCCACCGCACACTGCTGTTGGGTTCAGGCTGGGTTGCCATTTGTTTGCCACCTTTCTGCCAGGCGCCGTTGTCAATGGTAATAAAACATCCATTAGGCAACAAGTGACGTCACTGTTTGCGATGGATCACCCGCTCGCAGGATGCGAACGATGGCATAATTCCCACCATATGACGCCTCTCCCGCATACATACAAACCTACACAATGAAAAATGGACCTCCAACCTCGTATCGATTTTAGTACAAAGTGGGTAAATAAATTTCAATAAAATTGGTCTGATCCTGACACACGTGTGCGCTTCCCTCCCGGAGCTAGGAACGGACACATATCAATCCGAACCTACAAAGTTAGTGCCAGGAGCCAGCGAGGACGTCAGAAGGAGGCATTTCGGAACATGCGCGAATCTATTTCGGCTAGATAGTAGTATCCATGCTGCTGCTGCTTGACTGGGGCTGTTCAACGAGGAGAGGGGAGGTGGAAAGCGAAGGCGCAACGGAATTCGGATATGACGTCATAGTTCAGAGCCTATTTTCGGGCTGGTTTATTGCTGTGGGGTTGGTTAGGGAGAGACTATCCGCACAAAGTAAGCTATTCATGGGTATGATGAATTTGCATAAAAAGCTCATTTTTTTCTTGTTGTCCTGCGTACAGTACGGGTGAGATATATCATGATAAAATGTACCAAATAGCTCGAAGCGTATCGGAAGCCAGCAGCAGTTGGATTAAAAATATTGGTTATATTAAGGTAAACATGCTTGAACAAATAAAGTCATTATAGTGCTGACAAAACCAATTTGAAGGCAGTGAATTCAAGTCGCAATACTGTAATGGTTACTTTTGGCAAGTAACATAATTCGACATCCAGAAATTGCGTTAATCGCCATGTTCAGTGAAATTTTCAGCTAGATGCAAACACAGTCATGCAATTACTGGAGTTTACTCAATTCAATAATACCTTCACTAATTTAGTAGTAGCTTTCCACTTTCGGCTCTTAATTTAACTTTTGGGAGCTATTAAAATCTAATTCTCAATCTAATCTAATTTTAGCAGAATTATCTGATGTGATGTGATGTAATAGGAAGCTACCACCAGTGCTGGTGTACAGTTCCTCTTAATGGCAAGATCAAACTGTATATACCTTTAAGACCTCATTATTCCTTTGTATTAAGGGCCAATAATGGAAGTGTGAACCTGTAAACAGAAGCACTTACGCGAAACCCACGGAAAGGATAGATATACTCCTTCCAACGAAACGCTCTTATTACAGGAAATGAACAGTAAGCAATCCACATTAGGATTTCCGTCTGGTGGTTTGTTGAAAATACGGTTAACAAACTCACTGTAGACTGTCGGAAGATAATAAGACCTTCGCAGATCTCGATCTGATGATTTTCATCAAAGAAGGCATTATTGTCATGGCTTGAGTCAGATAACCACAAATCCGTCATCCAACCTTCATTTCGTCTGGCACCCTGTATTCCCCCCTAACCCTTTGTTATTGAATGTATGTATGTAATGTTCGTAATCTTCTTCTTATATCTTATATCTATATATATTAAACAGAGTGGCATACGTAAGACCACGCATAACTCGAGAACGGATCGTCCGATTTAAGTTATAGGAAAAATGAAAACTTCTAAAATGATAGATTTTCAATACATACTATACAGATAGACAAAATGTTCAGGACAGGCAAATTTTTGATCAACTTGGAGTGCTCTAACTTCATGAAATATTATCCGATTTAATTATGCCAAGAAGCATTCGACTGAAAAATCAATGTAGTTTTATATCTTAGGTAACATAGTCTGCCATGACTCCTGGACACCGGAGTTGTTCCCGGTTACCGGGTAGGCGATCTCACATGTTGAACTTGTGATTATATTTTGTACAAGATGCCGATTTGTTTTAGTACACACACGTAGAAATATTTATCAAGCGATGTCCATTACAAGAATCGGTCTTAAATTGACTAAGATATGGCCATTTCCTTGAAACAGGTTCTGATGAAGGGACATGGATGCGGTTAACTCTTTAATTTACTCAAAACATGCCATGTGACAGCTCTTTCTTCTTGGTTTTTCATCACAAACCTTATTATAAACTAAAAGTGGATCCTTGACCATATTGGCCACTCCCGGAACCACCAGAACGTCCCCGGGGGAACCTGTAGTAGGGACCAGCTAGGCATTAATCCCAAAACATGACGTGCGGGTTCTCTATCTTCATGAATTTTCATAAATATCATATTGAAAAACTTCAGAAGGCCATTGGGTAAATTGACCACTCTCGGCACCACCGGAACGTCCCCGAGGGAACCTGTAGTAGACAAAATTTACGATTTTACTACAAAACATGTCGTGCGGCAGCTCTATGTTCATGATTTTTTATAATTATGATTTTGATAGACTTGAGAAAGCCATTGGCTACATTGACTCTCCCGGAACATTTAGAACCTATTGTAAGGATCAATTACGATTATACCACAAAATCTACGATCTACGGGGTAGCCTGATCCAGCTTTCTGATGTATCTGAGGGTCAATTCCTTTAGCTTTGGTTCGGATAAGCTAGCTATAATTAGATTGAGTATAGAGAAGAGAAATTTTTATTAGTAGAACGTTGGTCCTCTATCCGCTTCCAGGACGGCTTCAATCCGCCGGTGAATGGAGCTGTAGAGAATTTGAATGACGTCCAGTGGTATTCCAGGGGCCATGGCCAATTATGTTACCGAGATTTAAAACCACATTAATTTTCAAGTTGAATTTTTCTTGGCGAAATTAAATCGGATAATATTTCATGAAGTTAGAGCACTACAAAGTTGATCAAAAATTTGCCTGTTCCGATCATTTTGTATATCCTCTGTATATATGGTTTTTTTTTATTTGTTTTGATCGAGTTATCATTGACATGGATTGTAGATGACGTTGGTAGTCCACTTGACATTGTGCAATTTCATAGGAGTCCTTATTATTCTGCTGTTGGTACAGTTGATGCTGCATTCCAATTACGTTTTTAGCGCTAATTATTAGACTTTGAATAAAGTGTATTATTAGTGAACGATCACTCAAGTGAAGCTCAGCGTGATTGCGATAATTCCGGAGATAATTGTACAAACAGTGAGGTAATGCATTGAATTTGGTAGCCTTGATATGTCTGAAGTGACGAAAAATCAAAACATCCCAAATATGGGCTTCAGCCTTTTTGCACTGTTTTTCGACTTTTCTACGCTCACAATGAAATCAGCAGATGAAATCAACGCTTGCCTTCAGCTTTCATATTTGTGGCGATATGCTACAATAGAAGACAAATACGCGAGTTGCCTTGCAAAACGATCCGTCTACCGAGATTTTCAATTAATCAATTGTTGACAGCGAAAAATAAGGATGCCTATGATCTGAATTTCGTACTCTGTTATCGATCGCGAATGAACAATAATAAAATTGAGGTGGCAAACAAGCAAAGCCTGCAGTTACTTGAAAAAAAAGGTGAATTATGAATGCTCGGAATTATGTAAATCATAAAATCGGATAAAGCGGAATAAACTTCGCCGGGTCAGCTAGTAGAATAAAATAACGTTTGCATTAAAAAAATGGACCTTCTTCGGATGGTCATAAAAAAATAGCTAAGACAGATACAGGTCGGACTCGATTATCGGGGATTCGATTATCCCAAGTATTTTTGTTACGATTTTTTTTTTTCGTTTTTATGCAGAAATTTGAAATAATTGAGTATGTATAATAATATATAGCATGATTATTTTCACACTATTGGACGTAGCTATAAGGAGAGGGCTGGAAGGCTTGTTTCGTATGATATAACTCGATTTCCTGTAGTGTATGTCAAATTCATTAATTCCAATGAGTATATTTATTTAATTTCCATTCAAAATATGATAATTTGAAGAAACATGAACGTAGCTACCCAACAAACATCGGTGTTGAATTAGAGCTTGTTCAAGCAAATTTGGAGAAGCTATTCAGCTATTCTAGAAGAAACAGCTGAATAGCTTCTCTAAATTTGCTTGAACAAGCTCTCATTTAACACCGATGTTTGTTGGGTAGGAAAAGGAGATGCTGAATATATTTAGTCTTGATTATTAGTTGTAAAGGGTGATACGGTCAAAATTTGGTCAAGGGAAAACGCGTGTAAATCGGTGAAATCGTTTATTTAAAAAATCAAATTAAATTTTTTTTTCAAGTTCAATTTGTATAAAATTCAGGAAAAATATTCAGTTAGGCTTCCGCTTTTCCAAATCCGAATTGCCAGGCCTTATGCTTGACCCCTGCCATCAGATTTTGTACAGCCACCTTGTCCACCTTCTTCGCCGCAGAAAGCCAGTTTGCCTTGAACTGCTGCTCGTCCTTAACAGTTTTTTTGGTCTTCTTTAGGTTCCGCTTGACAATAGCCCAGTATTTCTCAATTGGAGCTCTGGCGTGTTGGGAGGGTTCTTGTCCTTGGGAACCACCTGCACGTTGTTGGCGGCGTACCACTCCATGGCCTTTTAACCGTAATGGCAAGATGCTAAATCCGGCCAAAACAGTACGGAACAACCGTGTTTCTTCAGGAATGGCAGCAGACGTTTATTCAAACACTCTTTGACGTAAATTTCTTGGTTGACAGTCCCGGAAGCTATGAAAATGCTGCTTTTCAAGCCACAGGTACAGATGGCTTGCCAAACCAGATATTTCTTTGCGAACTTTGACAGTTTCGTGTGCTTGAAAATATCTGCTACCTTTCCCCTTCCTTTTGCCGTATAAAACTCCTGTCCCGGAAGCTGCTTGTAGTCGGCTTTGACGTAGGTTTCGTCGTCCATTACCACGCAGTCAAACTTCGTCAGCATCGTCGTGTACAGCCTCCAGGATCGCGCTTTGGCCGTCGTATTTTGTTTATCATCGCGATTTGGAGTCACTACCTTCTTGTAAGTCGATAGTCCGGCTCGTTTTTTGGGCCGATGCACGGTTGTAGACGATACACCCAGCTTATTTGCGGCATCTCGGAGAGATAGGTTAGGGTTTCGCTTGAAACTACCGGCAACTCTCTTTGTCGTCTCAGCGACTTCCGGTTTTCGATTTCCCCCCGATCCAGACTTCCTGGCTGTCGACAAACGTTCGACAAACACTTTAATTACATTTGTAACGGTTGATTTGGCAACTTTTAGCGATTTTGCCAACTTTGCGTGCGAGTAGCTCGGATTTTCGCGATGCGCGAGCAAAATTTTGATACGCTGCTCTTCTTGCTTGGACGGCATTTTGACAACTGAAGAGTGAATTCCAAAATCAAAATAGGAGCAACATTCTACACACACACCTTCAAAATGAGGGGTGTTCAGGTTTTTTAAATGCACAATTGAAAGAAATACGTCAAGTTGATATTGACCAAATTTTGACCGTATCGCCCTTTACAACGCAAATGTATGTGGATAGCTTATATTCGATACACTCCTTACAATGTGCAGACTTCTTCAGTGTCATGTACTAAGTCCAGTCGAGTTATTAGTACACAACACTGAAGAAGTCTGCACATTGTAGGCGAAGTACGCGTATCTGTCAAGATAGGCAAACAATAGTTGGAATTAAATGGAAAATACTAATCTTTCTTCTCATTTCTAGTTTCGAAATCTTTGTTGATGTAAAGCTCAACCTGGCTTAACTTGGTTGGTTCCACATATTTGCTTCAAATCTTATAACTTGGTTCAAAAATAGGAATTGAAACTAATTTTCAAAACTTCTACATTTATTTTCTTAATGATAGCAATATGTTACTTTCGATTTATTGAAAATTTGCCGTAGATATAAGGTTGCAGTGAAGCAAAACACAACAGCCCAAGGAAGAGCGCGTAAGTTGTACAAGAATTTGTTGATCAAGTTAAATTGCATCGTAATGGACGACGAAACATACGTCAATGCTGGTTTCAAGCAGCTTACAGGTCAAATTTTTTTACGATTACCGGAAAAGGAAAGGTCAAGATAAGTTGCAAAAATAAATAAAGATCGATCATTTATATAATAAACTAATCAGTGAGGGTAACTAGGAAAATATGTTTTTAATCAAGACATTATCACTCATGAGTATCTATAACTTATGTACCTAGAGGCATGGAAAAAAGGGAAACAGATCTATCGATTTCCAAGCGTCTTCTAAATTTCAGTTATTCAGCCTGGATGGATCGAAATAGATATTTCTAGAATGGTGATCCTATTAATAAACACTTAGTCTCCCCATTGGAACAGTGACCTATCATCCATTTACTAGTAGATGAACGAAGAAGCAAAATAGCAAATTCAGCTAATTCATCATACCAGTTCAGACCTCCCCCCCCCCCCCACCCGAGGTCAACGGAATTAGCGGGGTGTTGTGTTCTTATCACAGATTTCAACAGCAACACCAACGAAGTGCACGGTGCTGACGTCATGGCAATTACGTAACGAAGAAAAAATGTCTTTCTCTTCCGGGCGAAATTCAAAGCCTCCCAACCAAACACAAAAATCTGAAGCATGCACAAAACATCCCAGCATAGCCATAGCGAGTTAGCCACAGTCATTGTGGGGAATTGGGTGACAAAGTTTTTAATTAAAATTTTCCTTCGAGCTGTACCGTTCTTTCTTCTATCTTTGGCATTTCAAGCTAATGGCTTTCACAATTCGCTTATTGCCCGCTCTCAACTTAGTGTTCTTGATGCACTTACAAAGCGATTAATTGAGAGCTATCGATGCCAGGTGCCATTTTTGAATTAACATGTGAATGTGGCTTGTACAATCGAACCCAGTTACCTTAAGGATGGTGTTGCTTTGTAGCTGTCTGTTTACCAACTAAGCTATACACACTTCACTCTATTCAGCTGCTTCTGGAACTTGGGTGTGAAATATTGGGTATTTTGATGTGTCTGGCCTACTATGTATCTATACACTGAGAAATTTTTATATTAAGCGGACATAAGTTTTGCTTTTGATGTAGACAAAGGAAACATTGGTGGTACCCAAAAGGATATCTTAACATGGAAAAAAATATCTGTATTCTGCTGTCGATAAATTTGGTTTAAAGAATTCCAGCTACGCTTGTTTTGTCTTATAACAAATATAAATGTAAGTATTTTACCTCAATGTTTGCAAGCGAGCAGTGACTCTAAAGGATCATTATTTCAAACCGGCAACGTCAGCCTGTCAGTCATATGCTGCTGCTATTGGGGGTTGGGGCTAAAATGGCAAAATAAAACAGGAATTTCTCGCTGTTGGAGTGCATCTTGACAGTGATGATACTTCACTCATCATCGTCTCCACTACAGCGTCGTCCTCGTCTTTGTCTTCGTCCTCGTACGTCATCAACCAGGATATTTTTGTTCGTTATCTGCTTTTGCCCTTCACTCGTAGCTTTCGCTCCGATTTCCACTTTGGAAATGTAGTGGCTCTGAGTAGTGACTTAACTATTGTCGTTGGAGTTGAAAACTGGAAAAAGCGACTGGTGAACATTTTTTTCAGGTTGCATCATGTAGTAATAGTTGCAACTCAGTAGCTTTGAAAGTAGGCCATTTTTGCACACTACTGCGTAATGAAAAACAACCTATTATGATGTCCAGTTGGAAACATACCAATAAATTGGTTAACCGGCTGTTCCAATTTTCTACTTTATCGACAATATGAGGCAACGAATGCTATGACGATGGGTTTGTGTGGTGTTTTGTTCAAGGATGGAGAGGAAAATTGGGTTTAGTTTTGAATGGCAGTTTTCCACGATTATATAAACCGTTAATTAGAGTGACCCAGGGATTGAGTTAAGTTTTTTTCTAATATGCACAACGTTAGTTTACCCCGTATTTAATTAGCAGTACAGGGTGTACAACTAAAAATATAGAGACGGGTCTTGAACAGGACGGTGGGTGTGCCATCATATCAAGACTATCACTGTGCTTAACTATATACAAACAATCAGCGCAATTGGCTGCAGGACAGCCTAGAAATCAACCTAGATGGATGGCACCACCCTGTGGAGCAACAGCGAAAATGTTCCTACTGCTCTACTGGGGGTTAGGTTATGTTGTTCATTGTAGTTTTCTTTGATCAGTCTATATAACCACGTGTTGAAGAGTGTAAATTTCTTTAAAAAAAGCAATATCAAGATATTAAAATCGGAAGCTCCGAACATTTTTATAAATTTCAACGAGCCAAATTTCATTTAACTAGTCAGCTAGATTTTGAGATGAATTTGGCTAGAATCTGAGCTACTTTAAGTGACCGTGTGAGATGCTTGTGTGAGATTGTAGTGCTTGTCTCATCAGTAGAGCTGAAAATGGATGTTTGGGATGAGACTTGAAACTTTTGAATTCGATTTAGGCCTTGTAGTGTAACCTAGCTGTTTTTAAGTTGACAAAAGATTACGCTTCGGAAAAATATCAGAGCAAAAATAATTCCATCTTACTAGTACCATTCAGAGAGGCGATAAGCTGAAATATCTGACGTTAACTTTCTAAAAGTTCCGATTATGATGCTTAGTTTAAATGTTTTCTGTAGAAATTATCCGTGTTACGTTTAAGAGTTTATAGAGTTCCATTACAGTTCTCCAGACATAGTACTAATGCACATCAAATGTTAATTTTTTAAGAATACCTGGCCAATGGCAAGCAATGCACAATTATTGTTATTTTTTGTTCTCTTCATGCCCGGAGTAGTGAATTATGAAGATGCTTTTAATGAAATATTTCCTCATCACCATCAGACTCTAGGAGTGGATATGCTTTGCCAAAACAGATATGCTGAAGGGCAATTAACGACACTTCTGGTTCGTTAGCGTACCAGAGCCAAGGAGCCCAACCAAGCACCCAGTTTTTTTCCAAACTACGCAAATACTGGATAGGCAAGGGGAAGAATAGCCTCTTGACTGGCAAAAGAATGCGCGCCTGATCGTGCTCATGTACTACCAGTGACTTGAATGGCTCGCGTTCATATTATGCCTTCTCCAGGAAATTCTCTCAATGGTTAAATCACACATTCTATTTTATTCCTAATATTCCAATAGCTTATGACAACTTCTATAATTTTACGTTTAAAGAAATTTTTCGTTTGTCGTTCTACAACTTCTACCATGTCTATATCATATAACCTAAATGTACATGAAATACATATTATAAAAAAGTATTGCAAAATGGGTCGGTGGGTTTTATAATTTTATCATTTCACTCATTACGCGTTGTTAAAATAAAATACGAAATAGAAGACAGACGCAGGTAAAAATTTGTTGCCGATTAAGCGCTTCTCTACCTTTTCTAAATCAGCCTTTATTTGAACAATAGCTGTGCAAAAGAAATATAATCATTTGTGCAGGTCTAATAAGGAGTGTATCGAATATAAGCTATCCCTTCTTCTTGTTATTTGATGGTTTTTAATCTCCGTTCTGTTTACTTGTTTATTACGTTTACTTGTTTGTGCGGTTCAAATTCCGCGTTTTCAAAATGTCGCGTATTGAAAAGGAAGTATAAATTAAGGTTCTGGACACATGGCTAAGTGAGAAGGGTATTACTATGCGAAAAAGCGGTTTGGAATTCATCATGCGAGTGTTAAAACCATCATTAATAAGTTTGAGGAACACTATTCTTTGGATGAGCTACCAGGAAGAGGCAGAAAACCCGGTTCTTCCAACCCGAAACTGGAGCAGAAAGTGGTATCTCTAATCATGAAGAACAAATCAATGTCAATACGTGATTTGGCCAAAAAAGCAGGAACGAGTGTCGGAATGATCCAGCGTATCAAGAGGCGAAACCACCTGAAGACCTACAAGAAGCAGAAAATCTCGAAACAAAGTGCAGAACAGAAGAAGCGAGCAGCAACAAGGGCCCGGAAATTGTATTCGCGTCTTTTGCAGCGTCCGGATGCATGCGTTTTGATGGACGATGAGACCTATGTAAAGGAGGACTCAAAAACCCTTCAGGTCCACAATACTTTACTGCCGTCGTTGGGGAGGATGTGAGCGATGCGGACAGGTCGATTCAAGTGGAGAAATTCGGTCGAAAGGTACTGGTATGGCAAGCAATATGTTCCTGTGGTTTGAAGTCAACCATTTTTACACTACCGGAACTATAAATGCGGAAATCTATCGATCTGAGTGTCTCCAGAAGAGATTGTTGCCTTTATATAAGAAGCATAGTACACCTCCACTGTTTTGGCCGGATTTAGCGTCGGCTCACTATGCAAAACCACTCTCAATTGGCTTGCGGAAAAGGGTATAGATTTCGTTGAGAAAAATATCAGTCCACCAAATTGCCCTTAGCTTCGACCCATCGAACGTTACTGGGCAATCGTGAAGAGGGTCTTCAAGAAGACTGGTAAGGCAGCTGGGAACATGCAGGAGTTCAAAAAAATTTGGGCTCAAGCGTCCAAAAAATGCGATGCAACACTTGTCCGGAACTTGATGAAGAGCATTCGATCAAAGTTCGAAAATTCGTGAAGGAATAACTTAAATTTCATCCGGTCTTCATTATGTTCAAGTTTAACCTCGTACAATAAAGGATCAATTTTTTGTATGAATAAAATATCGGTTTTCAACATAATTTGAAAGAAAGTTTGTGGATAGCTTATTTTCGATACACTCCTTATGCATCTTTAAAGCCGATTTTTTTACAAAGTGGCCTACTCTAAAGACGGCTGTGCGAACCAATGTATAAAACCTACCCAAGACCAGACCAAGATTATAAAAATGTTTCTAGTGAAAGATCATTGTGACCACGCTTAGGAGACAGCTAGCAAACTATTATTCTCCATCAAAGAAACCAGCGTTGAGCCAGAAAATACTTGACTGTCAAACTTTACGGTGATATCGTGGTTGGTTTTGTTGTTCTGCTTTGTTCGATTCTTTGCTCGTCTGGTTCATTTAGCAGTAAATGATGAAGTATGAAAAAAGTTCTAGTGTTGCGGAAAATTTTGTTTAACAGCAAAATATTCAAAACAAATTGAGTTTTTTTTATCGCGTATCATGCTCCAAATCATATGCGCATTTAATTTTATGTTGAATATTGGCACGATAAGAGCCGAAAGTAAATGCAGCTCGGAGATTATGCGAGCTTACATCATCAAAAAACAAATTGAAACAAATATGAGATTTTGCCACGGGCTTTCATACTATAAAAAATGAGCGTTATAAGGTTAACGTTTGCAATGCTTGGAAAAAGGTCTTCCAGGGCCTTTAAGCCGTTTCTTACCCTATTCGATGAATTGATCATGACTTTCCTGTAAATGTATGGATTTCAATGAGGTTTTCTAAAAGAATGCCCAAATTGGTCTACGATCTACAGTGCGTATGCATTACATTGAAAATTTGGGGTATTTATTTTTCCACATTCCAATTGTTTCGATTGGAAGAAATCACACCTTGCCAAGACAGCCAATTTATCTTCGCAATGGCTACTATTAAACTATTTGGTCATTTGGTGTTTTTTCACCTTGCCGATTCGCCGTTCAATGCATTTACTGGCGGCAAAATGGTTCTAAAATGCTATTTCAACTGACAATAATAAGATAATTTGAATGAATCCTAAAACGGCATGTTGAAACAGCATTTTACGAGTTCATAAAGTCAACATAAAACAATTTATAGGAGTAAAAGGAATTTTAGGAGACAAGGTTTTAAGATCATTGTAAAGAAACTGTGTAGGTTCTCATAAACCTGACTAAAACGTGATACCTATCGGCACCTCGTACTGACATTATAAAACCAAATTGATTTCTAGCTGCTTTCATTAAACTTTAATAAAACTTAATAAAGCTGGATGGTTTTTGCAAGGTTACATGGGGTGCGTTACGTCGTGTCACTAAATGATATGTCGCATTCGTCAAGTCTGTTTCGACATGCAATCACTCTATGTTCCTTACGCCAAAAAGAATCGACAGGATAGATCAGTGCGGACTTCACTCCTTTTTTGCGTACGGCTAAGTCCTCGTATGGCTGTGAATCCAGGATCTCGTTGAAGGTTTTAGTATCACCGTTTCCGATTTACTGACTATATTTTACACCGTGCAAATCGACCGACCTACGAAACATTTCAATGACCGAATCCACTTCCTTTTACCAGAAGCTACCTCCTGGTTTCGTTGACAGCTGCTCTTGTGATCTTCTTCAATTTCCGCCATTCTTCAAATTCCGCGGTGCCTCAATTATGTTCCAACTTATCGCATATTTCACAAACTTTACATTTTACATCCAGGTCAAGAATCTGTCCAGTATGCCAGCCAGTAAGTGTAGAAACACCCAGCAGAGACGAAAATCCCCTCTTCTTCCAAGAATCGTTGCCGAAAACCGTCAACCCGCTAAAGTCGTTGTCCTGTGCATCGCATGCATCTGGTAAAACGCGGTAATAGTTGGAGCAAAAAAATCACCCGTTCGTAGTTAATTTACTACACGTCACAATTTACGTACATCTAGAATGCATTACTAGGCATATTATGCTAAATTTGGGTCATTTGAAGATCGTGAATGTTAATCTATCAGCTTAACCAGTAAAATTATGATAGCGAAAAAAAGGGAAAAAACTAAAATCTCGCATAAGCATGTTACTATATGTTTATGAATAATGTCTGAGCTGCTTCAAAATTAATCGATCATCATGATGTCTATTAAATTTCCGAATATCACTAGATTAATGATATTTTTGATACATAGGCCGAATCAAGGAATTAGGCTAACATTACAACTCGTTACTCTATCATGAACAAATAAATGTTGAACTTATTTCGAAGTGCTGACTCATAAACTACAACACAAAGCCTTTCTAATCGCAATGAGTTGAGAAATATCCATTAAGTTTGTGCTAGAAGGGAGGAGAGATTTTGATACACAATTTTAGCAATGGATTGCTAATAGGCATGACGTACTACACGTTCCCTTAATTTCTAGTCCTCCATAAAAAAAAGAGACGTTCCAAGCGCAACCATCACTTGGTCACAAAATGTGTAACTGGGTACTCCATCAATTACATACAAGACTAAATCATGCTACTCTGCATTAGTACCATAACACATTAATTTAAGGCTTCGATTCTTTGGTAAATCGTTCATATCAGGGACATAAAAAACCAAACGTTTCATTTACGGACCCCAGATGATACCATTATTTCTATACACCAACGCGGTACTATCCCAAGTAACATTATCAAACCCATCCAGCTTTATTAAAGTGTTATGGAAACCACTCGCAATCAATTTGGTTTTATTATGGCACCAAAAGGAGCCAATAGGTTTCCGATTTTAGTCAGGTTTCTGAGAACCTACACAGCTTATTTAAAACGATCCTTGTTTTCTTAAATTCCTTTAACTCCTATCGAAATTTTTATTCCGACCTTATGAACTCGTGAAATTCCGTTTGAGGACTCATTCGCTTTATCTTATTATGATCAGTTAAAAAGCATTTTAAAACCATTTGGCTTCCAGTAAATGCATTAAACGGTAAATTGGCATTGAGGGAAGTCAAGTAGTTTTATAGTCGTCAATGCGAAGATAAATTGGCTTTTTGCCAAAATTGCGATTTTTTCCAATCGCCACATTAAAATATAAGATATTAGCGGAACCCGGTGCGAGCCCTGCTACGCTTGACTAAAAGAATAAAAATCCAGTGGGGAGAGGTTTCTCAAACCACCATACATCATTGCCTTCAAAACCCTCCACATGCCAAATTTGGTTCCATTTGCTTGAATAGTTCTCGAGTTATGCAAAAATTTGTGTCTCATTTGTATCTCTTCCTGAGAGAGAGAAGGGGTCTCAAACAATCATAAAAACATTACATAAAAACACCCCAAAAACCCCTGCATACAAATTTTCACGCTGATCGGTTTAGAACTTTCCGAGTCTATAAGGGTCAGACAGACAGAAATTCATTTTTTTATAAATAGAAAACGTACCTCGATTTGCAGGAATAGTTATGCTGAAATTCGTTTTTAATTAGTATGGGATCCTCACCCCCCCCCCTCCCCCTCCCTCTATCTTCAAAAAGGGTGGGACCTTGAACTGCCATAGAAACATTTATTGCCTCCAAAAACCTTAACATGCCATATTTGGTTTCATTTGTTTTATTGCCTCTCGAATTATGCAGAAAATTGTGTTTCATTTGTATGGGAGCCCACTTTTTTTAAAGAGGAGGGTTTTAAAGCCACCTAAAATCATTTATTGTCTTCAAAACCCTTCACATGCCAAATTTAATTCCATTTGCTTGTGGGATTTGTTCTCGAGTTTTGCAGAAATTCGTATTTTATTTGTATGGGAAATACATCTCTCAGAGGGCAGAGGGGCCTCAAACCACAAAAGAAATTGTTTAGGGTTTTTTTTCATTGAATCTAACTTTAAGAGACTCTCTTTGATTACTTTCTCTTTCATTCATATCCCAATCACCTTTACGTTTATCCTTCTACTATTTGTAGAGTATGCTAGTCAGCACATTGTGTTTCGACCTGTACTAAAAGTCCCTCAGAAGTTTTATAACGGTGCTATAATAAATGAAAAAGAGCGAGACCGGAGAGAATCTCTCAACGTTAGATTCGCCCTAATGAAAAAAAAAACCGAGATTTATTGCCTTTACAAACATCCACAAGCCAAACTTGGTTCCAGTAGCTTCATAAGTTCTCGAGTTATGCAGAAATATTTGTTGCATTTGTATATGAGCCCTCTTTTAAAGAAAGGGAGGGGTCTCGAGTCACCTTAGAAACATTTCGTGCCTTCAAAAACCTCCACCTGCCAATTTTGGTTTCATTTACTTGATTAGTTCTCAAGTTATGCAGAAAATTGTGTTGCATTTGTATGGGACCCCCCCTCCCCTTTCTTCTCGAGCGCAGAGGAGTCTCAAACTACAATAGACACATTTCTCTCCTCCAGAAACCTTCATATACCAAATTTGGATCCATATGCTTGATAAGTTCTCGAGTTATGCAGAAACTTGTGTTTCATTTGTATGGGAGCCCCCCTCTTACAGAGAGCGAGAGGATCTCAAACGACCATAAAACATTTTTTACCTTCAAAAACCTCTACTTGCCAAATTTGGTTCCATTTACTCGATTAGTTCTGGAGTTATGCAGAAACTTGTTTTCATTTGTATGGGACCAACCCCCTCCTCCCTAACAGAGAGAAGAGGGGTCCAGAACTATCGTAGAAACATTTATTTCCTTCAAAATCCCCATATGCCAAATTTTATTCCATTTGCTTAATTAGTTCTCGAGCTATTCAGAAATGTCAGTTTCATTTGTATGAGAGCCCCCCCTTCTAAAAAGAGGACGGGTCTCGAACCACCATCAAAGCACCCCACTCCACCTGTAAAATTTCGTTCCATTTGTTTGATTAGTTCTTGAGTTATACAGAATCTTCTGATTCATTTGTTTGGACGCCTGCCCTTCCAGAGAGCCTCCCCTCCCAACATAAACACATTTATTGTTTCTAAAAACTCTTACATGCCAAATTTGGTTTCCTTTGCTTGATTAGTTCTCGAGTTATGCAAAAATATGTGTTTCATTTGTATGAGAGCCCCCCTTTTCAGAGAAGGGAGAGGTCTCGTACTATCAAGAACCTTCTCCGGTCCCAAAAACTCTTCCATGCTAAATTTCACGCCGATCGGTTCAGGATTGTCCAAGTCTATAAGGTTCAGACAGACAGAAATTCATTGTTATATATATATACTAGCTGGCCCGGCAGACGTTGTCCTGCCCATAATTAAGTTACTTAATGGAAAATTGGAGAAGGAGTTATAAATGAAAAAGTTTATTTGCAATAAGTTTTAATTCCATTTATTTAGAGTTAATTTCTTACTGTTGTGTGATGATTTTATCAAAATGTGTTGCTGTAAGGTTAGGTTTAATGGCCAAGAAAACTTATGGAACATTATAGATATTACCGCAGACAGACGTTCGACTTCATCTCATTAAGCTGTGTAAAAACATGGCGTCCCTCGAGATATCAAGTAGCAATAAGCTAATAGATGGCGCAACAGATTTGTTTTGATTGGTAAGGGAAAAATGGGTTGCCAGTCAAACTGTTAGTTTTAATGTAGCAATTAGTTCACAAGGCGGCGCTACTGTGCAAGATGAAATTTTACACAACAAATTTGAATTTTTTTGTTCGAGCTTGAACGTCTGTCTGCGATATTACCATACGTGTTGGCATGAACTGTTCTTTTATTATGTTCGTTGCCCCAAACGAAATCATTTGAAAACAACCATTATAACTCTGGATGTTCTGCAGAATACGTTTGGTGGTTCTGGTGGTGGATTTAGTGGCGTTACTTTAACTTTGCCACTTGCACAACACAATTCATTTGGTGTTTCATTTGGGAGCTACAATGCATTACAATGAGAACAAACTTCACTCATTGATTCAATGGCGATTGATATATCCGCACTGAAATTAATCAAAGGATCATATTGAAATGCAGCACGTTGAAGATTTTGCAGAATGTAGGTTTGCTGTCGTAGTCGTTTAGTGATGTTATTTTGGGTACGATTGTCACCAGATCTTTCTGATACTTCCCAATTACGCTTCTTTCTATCACGCAGAAAAATATGTTGTAAATTCAAAAGGATTATGTATAGATTCAACAAATTTTATTGTAGACTCACGGCTTACCTGTATTTTCTTTTGATTCTACCATTAAGGTTATTCATTCCAACAATAAGTATTGTTGTTTCTAAAAATGCTTCAAGATAGCCAGCTGTCAATCTCAAATCATAAATATAGTTAAAACAAGTATATAATTTGTCAAAGCAATGCAAATGTTGATTGCATCGACAAAAGCGGTCATTTTAAAATGAAAAATTGTATTATTGTTTCTACATTATTATATTATTAATTCAAAAATATTACATTTTTTGTGATAACTAGTAGTTTTGTTGTTTTTGTGGAAAAGGTTTTTGAAATTCAAATAAAATTCATCCAAATAAAAACAAATGTTTAAACATTATTTATTATTGTTATAAAATTACAAAAAAATATAAATAATGTTATAAATTACAAAAATTACAATTATTATCTGCCAACTTATGCAAATTAGTTGGGCATAACTCTGAACTTTCTACATTTGAAATAACAATTATTTTAGTTGTTTTGTAGAGTTTGGAAGATTGCAGATGCTTGCATGTTTCCTTACGCTCTATGGTTTTCAGGGTATTGACCGTGTACTGATTTGCTGAAATAATCATATGAATATAAATAGAATTGTATAAATACAAAGGCACTTTGAACTTACCCAAGAAAACGTTAATTATAGTAGCTGTCAATCCAAAACTTTCGAATAACTTTAAGATCAACAAAGTTTCTTCATCGACAACTAATTCTTCCACGTCAGCCATTTTAAACAAGTTTTTCAGATTGCTCAAAAATCAAAAAGGCGGTATCAACAAGTAGAGTAGCTGTGAAGAAAGTGACGCCATGCAAAGCTACTCTAGTCGTAAGCATCCTACTATTAGAATTTTCTGCCAAATTATGGTTGAAACATGAAGTATTTTTGATCCAGATATAACTATTGTTGATTCTACAAAATTAGATTGTTGAAGCAATAAAAATAAGTAGCAAAAAATAATTTTGTAACATCAACCAAATACTTTGTAGATTCTAAAATTATGATTTTAGATTCTAACAACAGTATTGTTGAAGCAAAAAACAGGTGTATTTGAATCAATAAATTATTTTTTTGATACAAATATTAATTTTTTGTTGAATTTATTCTCAGATATTGCTGTTTCAAACTACCTCTATTCCTCTGCGTGATCGCTTGTATTTCGACCTGCTCTCTCTTCTTGACCCAACATCAGTCGAGCCCGTGCCATTCGTTGTCGATCCAAGTCATTTTGAGTTGCATGCTGAACGTCTCATTCAAGATTTTGCTGCGCTAACAGTCGTGCGGCTGCAGCGACCAATATTACTTCGTCTAGTAGGAGGCATTGCACAATAATACTAATTGAAATTGAAATTGCAACATAATTAGTTTCTTCTAAATTTCTAGTAAAATGTTCGTTTTCACTTTCCTGATGCAATATTAATCTTACAGTGAACGATACTAAAATAAACAAAAATGTTATTATACACCTGTCAGTTCAACATAAAAAACAAAAACTAATACTCTCATTCTCCATCAAACTTCACTCCTATTTACATCTCGCTGCGAGATATCACCAATACAAACGTTTCAATTTATACGTGAACCTACACGTTTACACAAATGATTGAGTGAAAGATGTTATGACCACTTGAGAACCTTCATAAAACCTATCGGCCGCCATCAAAACCATCATAGGGCTGAATGGCCACAGCTGTCAAACTTCATGGCGATATCGTGGTTGGTTTTTGTTATTCTGTTTTGTTCGAATCTCCCCGAATAAAAAATTCTCATAGATTTACAATTGAATATATTGTAACCATACAATAGAATCTATAGTATGTACAATTAAAAGTATTGTTCACAACGATAAGATGACAATAGGAGTTATTGTTACCACAATAACATGTAATGTAAATTGAGACACGGACAATAGAAAAGGGGGGTTGTTATGTATCTTAACTATAGAAAAAATCCTTATTTTCCGAACAAATTTGAGCCAATTACTATAAATTGTATTGTTTCACAATTGTTGAAAATCCTAGCATATAGAGTGAATTGTAGATCTATTGTAGTGGCAATATGAATTTTTCATTTCTCTGATTCACGAACAATAAGATTTATGGTCGAAAATAGATTTAAATGTTATTTCATATTATTGTATTGTAATTATATGGTTATTTTTATCCGGGTCTGCTTCTCTGATTCATTCAACGGTAAATAATGGCTGTGTAAAAAGCTCAAGTGTTGCGGGAAATTATATTTGATAGCAAAATATATGAAACAAATTTAGTTTTTTTATAGCGTATCATGCTCCAAACCGTATGCGCATTTAATTTTATGGTGAATATTGGCACGATAAGAGCTGAAAATTAATGCGCCTCGGGAATTATGCGAGTTTACAACAACAAAAACAAAATTGAAAGAAATAAATTCGATAAATTAATCAAGAAACTTCTGAAAATTGATGGAAATCAATAAGGTTATCTGAACGAATACCGAAATTTGTCTCAAATCTACAGTTCAATTGTATTACATATAAAATTTGGTGTACTTATTTTGCCACATTTCAATTATTTCATATATTTCAATATGGCGATTGCACGATATCACAGTTTTGCCAAAATGCCAATTTATCTTAGCAATGGCTACTATAAAACTATCTGGTCGCTTGGTAGTTTTCCTCAATGCCAATTAGCCGTTTAATGCATTTACTAGAAACAAAATGGTTTTAAAATGCTATTTCAAATGACCATAATATGATAATATGAATGAGTCCTAAAACGGCATTTTAAAACAGCATTTTATGAGTTTATAAAGTCAAAATAAAACCTTTGATAGGAGTAAAGGAATTTTAGAAGTCAAGGTTTTAAGATCATTGTAAAGAAGCTGTGTTCGATCTTATAAACCTGACTAAAATTTCAAACCTATTGGCATCTCTTGCTGCCATAATAAAAACGAATTGATTTCTAGTGGCTTTCATAGAACTTTAGTAAAACTTAATAAAGCTGGATAATTTTTGCAATGTTACTTGGGAGTGCTTCTGCTTACGGGTCTACACCACCGTTTTTGACCTTTCATACAACGGAATAGTGAGGATTACAGGAATGTACAGTTTGATCTTGCCATTAAGAGGAACTGTACGCCATGGCAAGTCCTGCACTGGTGGTGGCTTCCTATCACATCACACATCACAGTCACTTTGGCTAACATTTGCGTGAGGGTAAATGAAAAACGAAATACATATTGCCATTCTAAAGATCAATGACAATCTAAAAGTTCGTTCGTGTACGTCTGTCTCATAACCGGCTAGTAGACGAGTTTGTGATCGTAGCAATCGACATGTTTTGGTTGATTGTTTTCGAGAGCGGATGGGTAAAACGAAGGAGCGGGTTGAGGAGATTGACGTTTGCAGCAAATCGTGAACAGTTGCTAGTCTATTTCAGTTTGCCTTCGCACACATGCAAGGAATCGCACTCATACAATATTGATAGTTTATGTACAGATTACGGAGCTGAAAAAAACTTTTTTTTGATCGGAAAGGAATCCGCATGCTTTTATAAGTCCCTGCAATTGGGAACTTCATTCTAAGGCTTTAAAATTTTTTGAGCCTAATGCTCGTTGCTGAAGGTATATGCCGATAGACCAGAAGTAAGCAGAGAGATTATTGTCAAAATATTGGCAGTTCTAATTATAGATTACATACAGCCTTATCAAATGTCTCAGGTGCTGAATAAACGGCTTTAAACCCATCCCGTAACCTATATCGTTTGGAAACTGAATAAAGACGCTTCTGTTTGACGTTTTGATCAACCGTGTAAGTTGTTTAATACTTGAGTTATGATCACTAAATTTGGACGCCTTCACCAAATTTACTTTGAATCGGACTTTAAGTTCAAAATAGCGAACAACTACAAAACAGGGTTATTTTTGCGCAGTGACTTAAAGCGAATTTATAGTTGAATAAATTAAATTTTGTAGCAGCTACGAAGATACAAAGAGGGCAAAAGCTATCAGCAGCTTGTTGGAACAATTTTCCCTTATTTTTTAAATTTCACTTCAGTATATTTGTTTAATATTTCAGGAGTTGAGTGCCGCATTTTAGGCTGCCGGAATTTGTTATTGGGAAAAAAAAAAAACTTATAAGTTATAATAAACTTTTCTTGGTACGTTAGACCTGTTTTGAAAGAGTTTCCAAGTTTTCGGACTAAAAGTCACCAGCAAACTGCAAATGTTTCATAACGTTTTTTTTTATATATCAAACAATATTAAACAGTTCCCGAAAGTGTGTGAAAGAAGTTTAAAAAAAGCAATTAAAACTGAGCTAATTTGAATAAATCCGATGTTTCTTTTCTTTATTTTATTTTATGTTAAATTAATTCTTCTTCTTATGCCTTGTTCAGATTACAGAACTAGAACATGTTATAACGGTTGTCAAATAATTTCAACAACAAAATTGACATCAAGATATGCCCAGAACATGTTAAAACTGCTCACACAGGAAAAAACTTGTATTGTTCTAGAATCAATGGGAAGACCACTTTGCTAAAAATTGGAAGAAAAAAGTTACAGCAAAATAACTGATTTTTTTTTTTGGGACACCCTAAGCAACCAGTGTCATACTGGGTGTATGTTGAGAGCTTTCTTGTGATCGTAACCACTCGGCTCGTGTATTTTTCCAAAAATCAAACACGGTGTCAAAAGCAATACACGAGCGTGTACACTCGTGTCGCGTGCATTGCGTTTCGGGTCCATCTGTAAGCACGACACTAAAGTGGTGAATTACAACCACATGGTGGTGTGTTTGCAGTCAACTTTGGCTCTCGTGCAGAACGGTCTGGTGTATTACTAAGTCTGCCCAGAGATAAGTATCGTATAGGCTCTTTCCAAGGGTAACATGGAGTCCCTGCTCATGGTAGTGGTCAATCCAATGTGAAAAATTACTGTCAAAGCGTTGGCAATATTGGTCTTTTGCTATTAAGTCACAACGACAGTCAACGTTTACACAATACAACTCATATTTGAGAAATTTATCGCAAAAAAGGCGTTGGTGTGTATTTTTTAACCAAGAAGCAATCAACTCTATCTATCAACTAAACTATAAATACAGCCCGCAAAAAGATAATCAGTTTGCTGTAAAGTCAAAACTATATTTCGAATTTAGGAAATATTACCACATTATATGTTATTGTTTTCAAATAGTTTAATCTCGTTTTCAGCATATAACCTCTAGAGTACAGCAAAAATTATGTTTGTGAAAATTGTCGTTTTTTATGGTAACTAAACATAACTGCCTATTCAACATATTGTTATCCGGCCGTTTACCATCTGACATATTGTTAAAATTATACATGAGATTGTTAGTTTATAGTTGTCATGGGATCCCTTCCCCCTTGCCTACCACGCACTGTGGTAGCTAGGCAAGAAATTGTCTGCTTGATCGGATGCCGCGTCAATTTCAACTACTTCTATTCAATTTCACAACCAACCGTGCTCTTACCTATCAAAACATTCTCATCACATCTTTGGTTCTAGCAGAAATTGCTGTCCACTCTTAGAGTTGCATGTTGATAAGAAGGATATTTACAATTTTCAAACATGTCTAATCCTATAAAAAACAAAACAATTTGATTGAAATTAATATGGGCATTCTCGTTTGAATACTATTACTTTTGCAATGCTAACATTTGCTCTAAAGCCCAGTCGGTTGCCACTCGGGGACAGAACAACAGTAATAGTTATCAGCTATTGAAATAAATCTTAAAACTAAAATATTTTTTTTGGAAACTACTAAACGCATCATTCACACTATGGATTTAGAAATACACCATTGAATTTAGCGGTTTATGAAATTAGTCCTGGATTCCAAGAATTCAAAAAAGAAACGAACCAGAATTTCGGGCACATCCTAGAGAGTTTAGAAGTAGACTTCCCAGAGCTTCGGGAAGATAATTTCTAGAAGTTCAGGAAGAGACTTGCTCGACAAAAAAAACTTCTCCGATGGTCAGGCAGATACTTCTCAGAAGTATTGGGAGCAAGCAATTCAAGCAAGAAGAACCTAAAAAAAATCAGGACCTAACATTACCGAAATTCAAGATCATTCTTACCAGAATTTCAGGACAGAACTCACCCAAAACTCAGGAGAGGACTTATCATAGCTTCAGGAAGATGTTTAAGAAAGAGGACTTCTTTGAAGTTTGGAATTTTTCAGAGATATTGGAGTTCTTCCCAGAAATTCAAGATTGAACTTTCCAGAAGTTCAGGAAAAAACTTCCTTGAATTTCAGACGGGAACTAACCAGGAAGGGCACTACCTTTTTTTTTAAATCAGGAAAAAAAATCCTCAGGCCGATACGTCATAGAAGTTGAGGAGAGAACTTCTCTGAAGTTCAGGAAATAAATTCCCATAAGTTCCGGAAGAATCTTCTCAAAAGGTTAGTTGGAGCTTCCCAGAAGTGGCAGCTGGTCCAAAGCTCAGAGGAGAAAATTTCAGAATCTCAGAATAATGATTTCTCAAAATTCAGAAAGAAACCTCTCTAAAGAACATTATGAAACTTTCCAGGAGCATTGGATGTACTTGTTTCTAATTTGAGCAAGGATTTCCCAATAGTTCCCAATTGAAAAAGCTTTCCTAAAGTTGAGAAGAGGACTTCTCAGAAGTCCAGGAAAAACTTCAAGAACATATTTAAAGGGAATTTTCCTAAAAAATTTGGAGAAGGCTTTCCCAAATTTTGAATAAATTTGCCACGCAGTTCAGAATGGGACCAATCAGAAATTTGGAAAGAATAAGCTCAGGAAAAGATTTACCCGAATTTTAAAAAGAAACTTACCATAGAGGGCACTGTAGGATCAAGTTGGAATTTTTCAAAAAAAAATCAGGAAAGAACTCCGCAGAAGTTCACAAGAGAACTTCTCAGAAGTTCAGAAGAAACTTCCCAAAAGTTTAGTTGGAACTACCCAGAAGTGGTAGAGAGCTTCCCTAAAGTTTCGAATCGCACATTCCAGCATTTCAGAATGAGAACTTCTCGAAGTTCAGGAAATCCTAGAAGTTCAGGTAGATACTTTTGATTAAATCAGGAAGAAACTTTCCAGAAGTATAGGGTGAACTTTCTAGAAGTTCAAGCAGGAATTTCTCAGAAATTTAGGCACAAACTTCCCCGAAATTCAGGAGAATACTCCCCTGAAGTTCAGAAGAGAACAACTCGGAAGTTCAGAAAAGAACTTCTGAGAAGTTCAAGAAGAAAACTCTAGCAACTTTAAGAAGATTTACCAAGAAATTTTGGAGACTACTTTCCCAAAGTTTTGCAGAAATTTTCCTCGTAGTTCAGGATGGAACTTATCAGAAGTTTAGAAAGTAACTATGTTCAGGAAAAACTTACCAAATGTTGCTGGAAGGTAAGATTGGGTTCTTAAATGTGAATTTTAAAGAAAATAAGGAGTGACTGTCAATAACTTCATGAGGAATTTTGTCTGAAGTTCAGGAGGAAACTTCCCAGATTTTTAACAAAGAGCCTTTTTGAGAAGATCAGAAGAGAGCTTCCCAGAAATCCATGAGATAATCCGAAGAAGCAGTCTATACAAAAATCATTCATATGACGATAATGATATTAATCACTCATGGTATCATATTAAAATATGGTACACACAATCTGGCCATCCGTTCGCATCATACTATAAGAACACACACTCATGCAGGAATTACAATTCCTTACTTTCCATCTCACCTCGTTTGGAAGATTTGAACAGTAAGAAAATTTCCCTGAGTTTTAATTGAGAAGCATAAAGAATTCTCAAGAAGTGTATCAATATATCCACGAAGTTTTCGAGAACGCTTCCAAAGCTTTAAGAATCTATGTACATAAAAATAAATTGCTGTCTGTCTATCTGTCTGAATCTTAAAGACTCGAAAACTACTGAACCGATCAGCGTGAAATTTTATATGGAGGGATTTTTGGAGCCGAGGAACAAATGAAACACAATAGGATCGCAGCAAGCCGTGCTTCTAAGCTGACGTGTTTTGATTTTGCTGCGTCGTTTGCGCGAGAAAAAAAATCAAACAATAATTCGTAATTTAACTCCAACTAACAGTGAAATCATTAAATATAGGCGTGCTTTGGGAAAGACGTAGTAAATACAATCGATTCCCTCACGAAATGTGTAAATGTTTTTTGGTTTTTGGTGCTTCGCCCCCGCACCCGGAAGAAGAGTTACATTAGCTTAGTTTTGTTTATTATTGGTAGTATTGTGAAATCCGGACATAAATTATTAAGTTTGAGTGTTTGTCCGCATTGTCGCGAGTGAATCGATAATTATTTGCAACTTTGAGGTTCGTTATAGAGTCGCCTCATAGCGGGGATTTGATATTGGCAGTGTGAAGTGAAAAAAAAAGAAGATCAGTGCATGTAAAAAACGGCCATTTGCTTGTCAGAAGCAGCAAACGAAAACAATGCGCATACGTGCGTAAAATGCTGCCACATAATTTCAGATGCGTTCACCACGCAGTTTTGTAGGTTGCATATCTAACGGGCGGTTTGGCAATTACGAATCAACGTCAAGAATTTTCATGTTTACGAATGAACAAGCGAGTGTAATTAAGGAAGCGGCCATGGGTGAGATGTATCTGACTATAACTATATAACAATAACCATATTTTTAAATAATACCAAATACGTGCCTGGTTTGGAAATTTAACATTTCCAAATCTGGAAGTGTGTTGCAGTGCCCTTATCCAAATGATATCGGTAATGTTTACATGCGGGGCTTATTGTATGTGAAAGTAACCTCGGAATGGGCGTGACTCTCCAGACATTCTGAAATGGGTTGATGGATCAACAGTAGAGCTTGAGGGATTGTGGTAAACAGATTTCTTCCATAATACCATTGCCGGCCAATGAGTGTTAGATTGTACACACACACAGACAAGGAACAAATGAAACACAAATGTATAAATCTAAGATGATAGTCCCTCGACATTATCTACAAAAAAATCGTTTTTAGTGTAGTATTTTTTTACTAATGAAATAAAGATAAAAATCTTGAATTAAACACTATAATTTATGCAACGGAAAATTTACTCTGTTTTTCATTGTAATTCAATGATTATTATTGGACAGAAAAAAAAGTCTGTAATACAAAACTCGAAAGAACGTTACACGGTACAACAAAACTATAGAAAATTATGTCATCTATACGAATACTTCAAGCTTCTATGTCATTGAAAAAATATGAAGCAATAGTGTAAGGTTGCATACAATCCCAGAAAAAGATGCAGAAATATTTAAATAATCACACAACAATTACATAACTCGCTCTTTTATTACGTCGTTTCGTTGAAAAAAGTCTAATTTTGTAAAAAAAAAATCACAGACTTCTCAAATTTTTACCACAGACATTTGAAAAAAATAACTGGCATCCCTGTGGTAGACAAATCAGTTTTGAATGTTGTTTTATCAACAAAGCCGGGAGGAGTGCTATAAGGTTGTTATAAAACTGAATCTATTGCTTGAGATGTCAATCTCCCGGTTATATCCCTGATACAAGCCACATCTATTTTGTTTCATATAATAAAGATTTACGCCAACATCAAAGAAAAGCAAAAAATAAAGCGAACACACGCTGCATCTCAACAAACTTTCTCAAATTTGTTTTTATTTCGGCAGAATGTAATTAAACAGGTAATCATCAAACAAGAGGCTGAGAGGTTAATTAGCGTTTCAAAATTATACCTGGAAAAACACATCGCTCCGCGAATAGCATTTTGCACCTTGCTGCTCATTTCGGTGAATCAAAAACTTTTCCCAAGACGAGATGGCTTCTTCAGTCATCAAATATTAAAAGGGTATCTCTTCTTCAGTGTCATCGGTTAATCTATTTCCTCGTGGCAAATTTGCCTTTTTCCCCTACAACGCATAAACTCGCACGTAGTCGACCTTCAACTCGGGATCCGTCCACGTTCTGAACCACACGTTTCTATTTTGGTAGAAGAAGTACTCCGCCTTGGGGCTGGTATTGTTCCACGGTTTCGGTTGCTTCAGCGGCCCGGTCACGGCATAGTCTGGAAAATCCCGAACGCCTCCAACTCCCACGCCGAGCGAAAGATAAAACTGCAAATGGATACAGCGGAATTTGTACCGATTGTCTAATAGAGGAGTTCCACGCCCAATGAAGAATCGATCCGAGGCGGCCTACTTGGTTTTGGTTTTTTAAATATTTTTTTTTTTTTTCGTTTTTCCTTCAACATTGTCTCGAACGTTATTTCCATTTCAAGTGATTTTTTTCATGTTGAAAATTATTTTAAAAAAATAAGAGCTGATCGACTTGGATCGATTCCCCATTCGACCAGGAACGGCACCGCCCATATTTCCCATCAGAAAGCAATTACCTCCCGATCGAACGGTGACATGGCATTTTCCGGATTCCAAAGATTCGCCTGCGTGAGATTACTGCCCTCGCCATATGGCTTGAAGCGGTCCCGCAAGGTAGCATACTGGAATCCGTCCACGGTGAGGCTGATGCTGTCCGGCTTCCAGATAAGTCCATAGGTATGAAAGTTATCGCTGAAATGCTCTTCCAAAACGTTCGCCCGGAGAAACGCAGAACGAAGCTGTGCCCGGGTTGTTATGATAGCGCCTCCCCGCAGCCGATGGCCATCTATCTTGGTACCCTCCCGCGTTATCAGTTCCTCGTTGGAAAGGATGTGAGCGACGAGCAGCATGCCAGAGGCCAAATCTGCGTAGCCATAGTAGTTTTCGGCCGGCTGCAGCAGCAACTCTGTGAACGGAAAACAAACGATTTGTAAGGATTAGGGTGGTTTGGTGCCATCACAGTGATGACCGAGGAATTTCTTCCTCCTCCTTGGTGGATTGGCGTTCTCGTGACCATCACCGTGTACCAAATAGTAACAAAAACAGAAATTACGTGGAGAAATCCAATCTCCCTTGGGCAGCTTTGCTCGGATCTCCACCCGACCGTACCGAAAGTTGAAGCTGTTTTTGGTGTTCAGCTTTGCGGAAACCACCGGTGGCAGAATCGTGGAGAGGGCTGCCTTCCGACGACACTCGTACTCATTGTTGGTGGGTGATTTGCAACTGCGGATGTGGCGAAAAGGAAAAGAACAACAGACCCATCAAATATGAATATTTCTTGAACACACCTACACACGTGGTGCTGCCACGTGGCCTCTGGTTGGCCGTAAATAATTAAGTAATTTATTATCATTCATAGGAACCGAGCTCCGGATTCACCGGATGTGTGCACGATGGGCGCACCCTTTGCAGGTGAAAGTTTGAGAAAACTATCGTTAGAAAAGTAAGGTTATAATTATTAATAAGCAGAGCATGGGAGGGTAACTTTTAGCCTGAAAAGCAAACATATTCAGAAACTACTAAAATAGGACGTAGATTTCTCGAAACTCGCCCGCACTCTCACGCAAATAAATTACACCATTAGAATCAACAATGTTGCACCAACAAACTAGCGATACAGATACAGAAATGCCTAATACATTCAGTGCTTTAAGAACATGCATAGATTTTTAATGAGCCAGAAAAAAATTCCTGACCAAAGTGTCAATGTTGAACCTACCCGGAAAGGACTAATTCGCCGGTGCGAATGCGGACGTCGTTGAAATCCGAATTCATGTTGAGCAGCGTGGGAACGATGAAAAGGTGACCTCCTGCGACGTAGCTGTTTTCCGGAGAATCCTGGTAGGAGACGAACTCTGCCGACTGGGGGGAAAAAAAGTAAGTGGTTAATGTTGCTTGGATTTACGTTCAACCTCTGGGATGTTCATGAAATATAAGAGTGATTTTAAAAGACAAATTCTAGACAGGTTTCATGATAATGCATGGCCCACTTAGTAGAGGAACGACATCATTAGACGAAATAGAACTTGACCCATTTCGGATTTAAATTAACCAATTTGAACACGGTTTTCACTAAACTGCATTTCATTCCTGTACTTTTTCTTGTATTTTTCCTTGTCGGGTATTTTCATCACTGCGACCATTTTTTAGATCTATTGTGATGTATCCCCTTTTTTTAGCTCTGTCCAGGTGACGTACCACTATTGTTAGGGATGGTCGTCAATGCTTGATTTAGAGCATTATCCCAGCACGGCATTACACTTCGAATGAATTGCACTACCGTACTGGGATTTGTTCTCCAAATATCAAGGGGTTCTATTAGCCCTTTATAGAAGAACTGATTTCTTTTAATGAAAATTGCCGGACAGTGGCATAATAAATGTTCCGAGTCTTCATTATCCATACCACAAAAGCGACATGAATCATTTCGAAGTTTTCCAATCACCTTGAAGTGATTGCGGACAATGGCCTGTTAAAATACCAGTATATGTGCTTAGATCTTTTTTAGAAAGATCAAGTATTTTGCGAGTCATAGAAATTTTGGAGTAATGAACCGCTTTGATTGACTAGCTGTGAAAGTGTTGTTCCAGTTTTCATTCACTTTCAAAGATTCCCAGGCTTTGAGCTCCATTGAAAAAGAAAAAGCAGATGATCTCCAAAAGGGCTCAGGTCCTTCGAACTAAAGAGACGATCCGAGTCTTGCTAGTGTATCGGCTCGTTCATTTCCAACAATTCCGCAGTGACCAGGAACCCAGTATAGATTGACTTGATTACGACATTGAACACATTCCCAAACATGCTTAGATGTGCATGTTGCTGACTTAAAAGCATTTAGAGCTGCTTGACTGTCTGTCATAATACATATATTTGAATGTCTATAATTTCTACGCAAGCATATAGCAGAATATTCCAGAATTGATTGAATTTCAGCTTGGAATACAGTAGGCCACCTGCCCATCAGAATTGACATGTCTATCCCTGGACCAGTTACTCCTGCTTCAACTTGATCGTTCATTCTTGAACCATCCGTAAAGAAAACTATCGATCCTAGACGAAGATTCGGACCACCGTATTCCCACGAATCACGATCACGATCAAATACTTTATATGCATGGTCGAAGTTGTATGTTTTTTCATACAATCTTCGTTGTTCATAACTAAATAATTTAGTATAATAGTTTTTAGAATGCTTAGATGTCCTATTAGATCACCATCGAAGAGGTTCATAGATCTTTTCATTCTCATAGCGCTCTTTTCAGCTTCTAGTTGTACGACTTGATGCAATGGTAGTATGTATAGTAAAGCATCCAGTGCTTTCGATGTACTTCTCATTGCACCAGTGATTGAAAAAGTTGCTAGTCTTTGTAGTCTTTCTAACTTTCTCTGAGCAACTCTCTCTTTCGTTTTTGGCCACCAGATCAATGAAGCGTAGCTAACCCGGGGTCTCACAATTGCCGAGTGAATCATCTTCGGCTTCAGTCCCCATTGCTTCCCAAATGTTATTTTACTCCATAGAGCATTGGTAGTTTTGGTTATAGTCTGCTCTAGATGTATATTCCGATTAAGTTTGCTGTCAAGGGTTACTCCAAGGTATTCCAGTATCCAGTATCTGAAAGTTGCAAAAGGGTACCGTTCAATGTTATATTTTCGCATGAGTTTCTTCTTCGTGTAAATGGCACAATAGTTGTTTTGGAAGGGTTTATGTTCAGCCCTTCCCTATCACACCACGATGAGACAAAACTTTAAGCAATTTGCATTCTGTTTGCTATGATACCGTCATATTTTCCACGTACTATTATAACTATTTCATCTGCGAAGCCAATTATTAAAGACCACAATAGAGGTGATAACACACCTCCTTGTAGGCACCCTTCAACTGCTCTAACACTGATGAATGAGCTTCCGAGGTTCGCTGATATTTCTCTTTTTGATAACATCTCTGTAATCCAATCAACAATGGATTTGTCGAAATCACGTTTCGTCATAGCTGTGATCATTGACTCATGAGATGTGTTATCGAATGCACCTTCGATATCAAGGAAAGCAGCCAGTGAAATTTCTTTTGTTTCAAAAGATTTTTCTAGTTTTGTAACAACCGTGTGTAGTGCTGTTACTGATGATTTACCCTCCTGATATGCAAACTGATATTTGCACAGAGGATGTTCAACCAGATATGATGACTTGATGTGTTCGTCGATTATTTTTTCCATTGTTTTCAGCAGGATGGGTGATAAGCTTATCGACCTGAAGGATTTCGGTGAGCTTTTATCCTTTCTTATTAGCCTTGGGCACAGTGTTGGAAAAATCATTTTCAAAAAACGTTCACTCTTTACTCAGTGCAATGAAATATCACCGAGGAACTTCGCACTTGAAGCTCGCGAACGAACTTCAATCTAAAGTTCATGAAAGAGAAGAAACGTTTCAGTTCTCATCGCGAAAGATCTTTTGTTCCTCCATCTCACAACGTTTCACTCGTATTCGAGATCCAATCCAACCAAATATCTCCTCGGCTTTGTTCTTTTTCTCTAGTGAGTATGTGTAGGCAATGTTCACGTAAGTTGTGATGTTTGTTTTTTTAAGTATTGTGCCGCCGCAAAAGTCGAGTGGTAGGAAACTTCTGCTGACTATGCATACCATTTCAAAATAAGGATTTACTAGGTACCCATTGATACCCAACGCTGAAAATATCAGAATTACTAGTTGATAGGATACTCTTCCAAATACAATTAATTTGAGACCCCGCAAGGACTCGCATATGTTTTTTTTTAATTTGTATAACATTACGTCACATGCGAAATATAAATTGGCTTATAACCTGTACTATTTCAAACTGACGTTTTACTAGGTACCCTTCAGTACCCAACGCTGATAATTTCAGGAATACTTGTTCATAAGATAATCTTTCAAATACAATCTGTTTTAGACCCCGCCAGGACCCGCCCACCCTTCTTGAGGCGGTTGATTATGACGTCACACAGACACTTCAATCACCTTACATAAAAATGTGGTCATCAGAGAGCATTGGTGTGTTGCGCAAAAATGTGTATATTAATAATTCCTACAATTTCTTAGAACATATTGAAATCGTCAAATTTAAACAAAGTACTCATAATCTCAAAAAACTAGTTTTAAGATAGTGCTGACAGAAACCCATTTATATCTCTTTAACGTTACGCTCTAGAAACTCAATGTTGTCAGCAACTTTTCTTAAATTTATCTGCTCTACAACTTTGTCTAAGACAACAACCCGTTATCTCGTAGCTGAAAAAAGTTAGAATTTGAAAGGGTAGTTAAGCCCTTGTGAAAGGTTAGGCGTGTTTTTTCAAAAGATGCGGAACAGTGTTTTGAGCAACTCCTCTAAAGACACCTAGTCGATAAAATGATGGCAAAAGGGTGAAAATGTTTTTGACCGTCTTTTTTCAGAATTGTGCCACTGGGGGCTACCCCATATGGCATAACGTCGTTTGGCATAAGGTTGTTTGGCATAAAGTCGTTTGGCATAATGTCATTTGGCATAAGATGTTGGATAAACAATGGTCATTTGGCATAAAGGCCGTTTGGCATAATGACGATTTGGCATAGATATTGGAAAATGAAAGCTGGTGGTTGGCATAATTATAACTTGGCATAACTTGGAGATTCAAAATTCAGTAGACATAGAGTTGGTATAATGGCTATTTACCATTGATTACTGTTTGAAAAATATTGTTGCGAATGAAAATGTGTATGCTAATGATTCATCAGAAACATTTGGCTTAGTGACAGTTTGGCTCAAATACTGGAAACGCAAACAGACGTACAAGCTCAACAAGCTTATAATTGATACGCAATCTCAACAGGACAATTAACGAATAACTCCGGTGTGGGTGATTCACATCAACTGTTATTGTTTTGTTTTCATGTTTGGTGGTTATGGCTAATCATTATATCATAGAATGTAAAATAATTTAAAAAAAAACTTTTAAGAACAACCGTATTAATAAACAAGAAAGATTACAATACTTCCCATATTCGCCTATATATGACAATTGCATTTCTATCGGTATGGAATAAATTGTGCCAAACATAACTAAACCATACATTTAGTCAATCCAAAAATACACTGTTCAACATCAGAGAAGACGTTTGATTTTCAAATTTCAATTTTAATCCTGAAACCTAAGAATGCCATATTTTGATCAATAGCCAATTTACTTCTTCGTGAGAACTACAGAGATAGTATTACCAAAACAAACATCGGTGTTGAATTAGAGCTTGTTCGAACAAATTTGGAGAAGCTATTCAGCTTTTCTAGAACACCGATGTTTGTTGGGACATATGTATGAAAGAAAGTGTGTTTTCAGCGTGTAGGTTTATTTGTAGTATTAGATAAACTCTAGATTTGAAAACCATATCCAGGAATACCAAATTTTCCAGTCGATAATCATTTAAGTAATGTCTTACTTTCGCATTTTTCATGAACAAAGAGTAACATGCCTCATTAGTCAAACAGAGAGGTATTTAGTTCAATGTATGTAATTTTAAAATAAAATACAATTACGGTGAAAAAATTACATGATAAATATCTAAAATCAATTGATGAACGTTACTTTGCTTTAGATCCTAAGTTTGCTGCTATTGCGCTTAGGTACTCTTGATCGCTGTTGTATGTTGTATGTTATTTCAAAAGTGTTATGCCAAATGGCATTATGCCAAATGACCACCTAGCTCAAGTTATGGTTATGCCAAATGACATTATACCAAACAAGTTTATGCCAAACGACCTTATGCCAAACGATTTTATGGCATATGGGCTGCCCCCGTGCCACTGTGCGTCGGTGATTCGAGTAGAAAAAGTTCACGATGTTTCATTCTCATATTCCAGAAAGTTCACTCAAGAAACGTTGGCGTGTGAAACTAGCAACGGGAAGTTCGCAAATGAAAAGGTAGCGCACGATGAACTGATATTTTTGTGAGAATTCCAACACTGCTTGGGCATAAAAGTTACCCGCACTTGTCCACGCTGTTGGAATGTAGCCCAATATTAGGCTTGAAAAAGTTTTGTGAGAATGGGTGTTAAAATCACCTTTCCCTTCTGTAGTACTAAAGGAAAAATTCTATCCCTACCAGGAGATTTGAAGGGTTCAAAGGAGTCAATCGCCCAATCCACTTTGCTATTGCTGAATATGATGTTGGCTAAAGTACTAGCATCATCCCTGGTTCTTTCTGGCTCAGTCATTTGTTATTTATTTCATGAACACCCGTCCTGGTTTCTTTGATACCAGTTATTGATGCGCATGTACCTTGATTTTCGCTTGAGCTAATAATAGAACAAGGGAAATGTGTTCCCATCATCATCTCTAGGAACAGTAACAGAATTAGTAAAAGAGCCATCATCTTTTTTCAAAGTCCTGACCCCATTGGAATGATCTTTAGCGAAGATTTTCTGCAACCTGGCAGTTGCTGGAGTAAATTTCAATGTTTTTACATGTATACCTCCAATGTATCCTCTTTGATCTCCGTATTTCCTTATTGTAATCCGTGAGGGATTGCTTATATGGACCCCACTGTTGTGTTTTTTAGCCCAGTTAAACATTTTCCGGGTTTTTTTACGATGTTTTTGTAACTTGTTGTTCCACCATGGTACATCCCTATTAGTAGAGCGTTCCTTAGCAACGCAACTTTCGTTAAACGCATCTTGGATCATATTTGAAAGTTGTTTAGAACTTTCTTCTAGTTCTTTTCGAGAATTTGTGCTAACTATTAGCGTATTTATGTTCGTTGTTAACACTGAATTGTAAAGCTCCCGGTTTGTCTTCCTAGGATCCATTATAGTATGTATGAGTTGTTGATCAGCCCTATATTCAAATAAAATTTGCATGTGATCACCCAAAGATACTTCATCAGATACATGCCAATTTTTGATTCTGTCAGAGATAATCGGACTACACAATGTCAAATCAAGAACTTCTTGTCTAATTGCATTTGCCAAAGTAGGTGCATCTCCTCTGTTACATATGTCTATCTCATTGTTGGAAATATACTATAAAAGGTACTCTCCTCTCTTGTTGAACCTTTTCCCCGTAACACGACCCATCAAGTGGCGCACAACGGTTTCGTCTACTGTTATGGTGATGTTATCCCACCAATTTTTCATCTCAACTGTACCTTTTATCTTCAGTTTTCTGTTAATAATTGCTCAGTATTTTTCAATAGGCCTGACATGGGGACAATTGTGCAGATTGAGGGTTTTCGGAACAAGCTGAATTCCGTTGTCATTGTGCCATTGTTGTACTTCTCGGCTGTAATAACAACTCGCAAGATCCGGCCAAAAGGTCACCGAACCCGTCATGTGACTGGAAGATGGGCAGAATTCGATTCTAAAGACATTCGGTCTCTGTAAACCTCCTAGTTCATTATTTTCTCAGTGACGAAATTCGTAGTCTTCAGACCGCAGCTGAATATTGCCAGCCAGATCTCTTTTTTTAACACATTTGTTTTTTTATTTATTGTTTATTTATTTTTTCAGACTTAATCGAATCAATTTTACATTGTATAACGCCTTAAATATTAATACTTTATCCAAAAAGAATGTGCAGACGAATTGTTCCCAAATGTGTTGCGCATAGTTCGGTAACTTCAATCAAATTTCATCGCCTACTATGAAAAACAAATAAAAAACTTGGCAAAACATGAAACTTTGTCAAACACAAAAAAATCCTACGTCAAGTAGTTTTAGAGATATAAGTCGTTTATGGTGACAACTCCTTTAAAATTAGTTCCTGATACTCGCAAAGGCATTTTGATTCGACAAGGCCGGAAGAAAGACTTGGTCTTCTGGGCATCATGCTTCGGGTCGTTGTCCTGCTAAAATACGAACTTCTCTGACCCGCTGGATCAGCGAAACCTCCAGATCAAGTCGAGTTATTAGTACGAGACACTGAAGATGTCTGCACATTGTAGACGAAATACGCGTTTCTGTCAAAGATAAGCAAAGGTAGTTGAAATTAAATGGAAAATACTATTTTTCTTCTAATTTCTAGCTCCAGATTTTTTCGCAGGATGTTAATATAGGAGCCTCCTCCATGCTTTACTGTGCCTTAGATCTGGCGCTCCTGAAACTCCTCGCCCGATTTGCACCACACACGAACCCATCGCTTTCGATTAAAAAGTTCGAATTCTAAATCGTCCGTCCAGAGAACCGTCTTTCAGAACTCTACGGGCAATTTTGCTTGGTTTGCTTTGCTGATAAATGGGCGCTTCTGGGCAACTTTGTTAATCAGCCCCTGTGCTACAAAACGGTGATGATCAGTTCGACCAGAAACTAATAGCTGAAGGGTTTCCAGGATCTCACGGACAGTAACTTTTGGGTTTTTATTGACTTCGCGCATGATCTTGGTATTCGTTCGTGTATCCGTTTTGCGCTTCCTGCTTCTGTCTGGGCGATCCACTACTGATCCGAACGTTTTTTTTTTTCAGTAGAATTTATCCAACCGCTGCCTTACTAATACTGTGCTTCCTATGGACAGCCCGGTGCGATTCCCCGTTTTGCACATCACGAACCACCAATTTTCGGATATACAAGGGAATTGCTTTCGAAATCACTACGTTCTCCATTTTTTCAATCCGTTTGATCGGGGGGCGACCCCGGCGTATTGGTTAACATCCATACCTCTCACGCCTACGTCACGAGTTCGAATCTCACCCCCGGAGAAGTTACGAAAATGCCCAAAAAGTGGTGTTTGACTGACTACGATGGGAGATGAACCAGCCCGAGGCTGAAAATCTCGATAATCAAGACAAAAAAAAAAAAAAAAAAAAAAAAATCCGTTTGATCGTGTTCAGATCACCGCAGGCGTCCCGCAATGTTCGATCCTGGGCCCGGTGCTACGGAACATGATGCACGACGAGGTACTACGGCTTGCACATCCGAACAGGGTGAAGATCGTCGGGTTTGCAGACGACATCACCCTTGAGATATGTGGTTAATCCATCGAAGAGGTAGAACTAACGGCCTCGCACTCCATTGGCATTGTGGAGGGATGGATGAGTTCCAGGTAACTGGAGCTAGCGCACCACAAGATTGAGGTCACGGTCGTTAATAACCGAAAATCGGAGCAGCATGCGACGATTAGTGCAGGTAACTGCACTATCGAATCGAAGAGGGCTCTGAGGTATCTAGGGATCATGATCGATGACAAGCTGTCATTTATCAGTCACGTCGACTAAGCCTATAAGAAAGCCTCCACGGCTATATCGGCATTATCTCGCATGATATCGAACATCTCAGCGGTACAGGGGAGCAAGCGCAGGCTCCTGGCAAGCGTCGCCTTGTCGATAATGAGGTACGGTGGGCCGGCATGGGTCACCGCCCTAAGTACTAAGAGCTACCTCGGTAAGCTCAAAAGTACTCACTGATGCCCGTTGGCATCCCAATAAAAGAGGATGCGGAGTGTTTCGAGCAGAGGGGTACAAGAGCTACATCGATGGCCAGGTGGCAGAGGGAGTGGAATAATTCCACCAGAGGTTGGTGGAGCCACCGACTAATTCCAGAAATATCTGGATGGGTCGAGTGGCGTCATGAAGAAGTAACCTTCCACTTGACACAGATACTGTCGGGTCATGGCTGCTTCAGACAGTATCTGCATAAGTACGGGCACACTGAGTCCCCAGCGTGCCCCGTATGCGCGGAAGCGATCGAAATTGCGGAACATGTGCTCTCCGTCTGCCCTCGCTTCAACGACGCGAGGAACGGCATGATGGCCGTGAGCGGTCGGGACACGACACCGGACAATCTTGTCCAGAGGATGTGTCAAGAACAGGACACTTGGTACGCAGTAAATACAGTGGCCTCCCAGATGGTCTTAGAGCTACAAAACAAGTGGCGAAACGACCAGTGCAAGGCCAGAGGGATAAACTAACTACCAAAGCCCCAAGTAGTTAGACACAAGCGGGTGCTTAATGCATAATAGCCCCCTCCCCGAAGTAATAGTGAAAGGTGGTCCCGGGGGGACCAAGGCTAGCGGCACGGGTGGGTTTTTAGTGGGTCGAGGAGTTGGCACCCTCATCCCCATACCCTGAGTTCTTCAGGAGTCTGTGAGCAGATTTTTCATCCCGTTAAAAAAAAAGTCGTATGGCTGGTAAGGTGTAAATGTAGTTCGCCTCCCCACGGTGCACCTTCGAAACGTTAAGCTCCTCTTAACTACTAAACGGACTACGGATGGAGAGCCTTACGGCGCATTGGGGTGGTTGCCAAACCCCAATTATGGCAACTGGCTGCGAAAAGAATAATGAGTGGTACCGTTGTATTCGGGTTGGCGCCTGTGTCGTCTCCCTCAGTACTGCCGGGTGACACCGAGCAGGAAATGGCAAGGTTTCCGCGGCACAGGTCGTTTCCGTCCCTCTAATACCTTGGCAGGCCTTCAGTACGTTCCATTCTCCACCGCCTGACTTCACCAGTCGGACGGGAGTAGGCTCAGATGACCCTATACCTGACTTACGCTGATAGGGCTCTGAACATGGTTCCCCATTAAGGACCGTGTCAACCCTCGCATGGTCTCCCTGCTCGCATAGACAACCATAAGATCACAATAGGGACTACTCCTCGTGGGCTTGGATAGCGGCTGGAGGGGAGCCCAAAAAATCGAGGAAACCCAGAAAACTCTGGGGAAAGCGAATCCGTTCGCTAAAGGCGGTCTAGTGAGGTCCCCACCACGTAAGGTGGTGGGATCTTCCGTGTATGACTCTTGCGGAAGTGCCACGGTATCAGAAGCAGTGCCACCAAGCTAGGCGTGGCCATAGATGGGCCAGGACTCATCCGGGCCATGGATACGATGCGACACTTCTTAAAATAGTGGAGGTGTCTGAGCAGTTGGATGCGATAATTGACTTTACGTCATCGCGCAACAACATTGCTAAGGATCTGAAACTTAGCCGTCTCAGGCTACGCATGGCAGTGCAGGCTGCATGCAACGAGAAGGAAGAGCTGGAAGCCAAGCTCTTAGCCGAGCAAAGTGACAAAGAGTTAACACGGCTAGCAGCCTCGAAGCATACGCAGACGGAAGAGTCCGTCTCCGTGGGAGACTCCACACCATCTGGGTGTAGGGCTAGGCCTCCAAGCGGGCTAGGCAGCCCCCGGGCGAAACGGCACCTGGCGCTTCTAAGGAGCGAATAGTGTCCAACAACCCCATAGGGTCCAAGGGTCCATCCTGGTGAGAGAGAGGCCCCCGGCGTTAGGCCCATCTCGAAAATTGTCTCAACCGCCGAAGGGGGCCTGGGTTGCGGACAAGTCCAATATGACGGCATTATGGACGACGGGAAAGTACCCGGTTCAGGAGATTGTGTCTATCACAAACGATGGCTTCGCGGCTGTAAAAGTGAATGGAGTGTTCTTTTGCAGCTGCTACGCACCGCCAAGATGGTTGATTGAACAGTTTTATAATATGCTCGATCGTATGACAACTGAGCTAACTGGCCTAAATCCGTTGATTATAGTTGTGAACTTCAACGCTTGGGCGCTCGAGTGGGGGAGCCGCCTAACCAATCCCAGGGGCCAGATTCTTCTAAAGGCCTTGGCTAGGCTCAATGTGGACTTAGACAACGAGGGCACCAAGAGTACCTGCCATAGACTCGGAGCGGAATCGATAATCGATATAAGCAGTCATGGACTGCTTAGAAATTTGAGAGATTATGGCTTCACCCATAGCGACCACTTGGCGGTTCGTTATTGTATCGTCCACAAAACAAAGCAGCTTGCGAAAGGGGGAGCATCCACTTCATTCGTGCGCAGATGGAGGACGTCCTACTTTGATGTAGAGACGTTGAAAGAGGCGCTTGTGAGAAACGAAACTTACGCAAAACCCAGGAGCCTTGCGGCGAACGAGATCATGGTATCCCGCCGCCGTAGATTTGTACCATGACCAGCGTTCCAGTATCCCAGACCTTAACGCTGCCATAGCGACGGAAGGGTGCACGGCTCAGCCGGCACCCGTGTCCACGTGGGAATTGACAACGGCACAACGGGGGCCGGCGACGAAGCAACGGTGACGAACGACGACCTCATTGTGATAGCAAAGTCGCTAAAGGTGAGCAAAGCGCCTGGACCGGATGGTATTCTGAACCTGGCCATCAAGACAGCTATCTTGGCTCCCGAAATGTTCAGGATGGTGATGGAATGGTTAACTGAACAAGAGCGTTTTCCCGGGCGCCTGAAAAATTCAGGTGTAAGATTGAAACACACTGATCTGTGTGGACGGAGAAATGAGAAGACGGGACCTGGTTTATTGAACGGTTGAAATGCAAAAGAGAGCTTGTACAGAGGTTGTGCAGGCTATTTATAGGGTTCAGCCATACCCTATGCGTGAGATGTCATGACCATCGTACAAATAAGGCTCCCGTTTCACCTGTGCATACAATGCCTTGGTTTTCTCTACATGCACTTACAGTGAAAGTTAATGTTAGTTTATACTACAAAATTGAAAGTAATACTCACAAATCCATTCGTTGTTTTCTGCAACGAAACTGATTTTTACTTATTATGAAGGTACATTCGTAATTAATGGCACACGCGCAACTGCCAAAAGCACGAAGCTTTTGTTGATACAGAAAGAACATTCATACATTGTACGTAAAATATACATAGCTACGAATATTTGGTCACAAATTAAAAAGAAACGTCTCTCTGCTGGTTGCATGAACGACTGGCAGATCTACTTTATCGACTCGAAATGTAATTTACAAAAAAAGCAACCACGTGGAGTTGTCCAGCGTCTTTCTAATGTTTCTGACAAGGGATTCGAACCTCAATTTTTGGAAAGTGCTGATTGTGAAACTGTGGTTCATCTTACTAGGCAATGCTGACTCGTGAGAACAAGCTTGATTAATGAGCATGAAACTATAGCTCTCGACAGGGCTCTAATTTTTATTTTGGGATAGATAAATAATTCCCTCCCATACCAGCATCAACACCATCATGCATGAGTACGGTATAAAGGCTCCACCAAACTGCAGCGTTTTTTTTGCCGCCGCGGCAGCGAAATCGCGGCGGAAAAATCGCCGCGGTGAGATTACATGGCGGCAAAAAAACGCTGCAGTTTGGTGGAGCCTTAAAAGAGAAACAGCAACATTTCACCAGATTAAAAGCATTATGAATGTTTCATATAATATACGAGACATTTGTTCTATGTACAAAATCTATGTTTACGAAACGAGTGAAAGCTACTTTACGAAGATAAATTTTCAGTGTAAGATTTATTATTCATATCATAGTAGGCTGCGCGCAAAAGAAGTCGATTTTTTTAGTCTGTCTGTGGCAGTGTATTTGTGATTTGTCCCACGTGCAAATGACGTAAAAAAGACATATCAAACGTATGTACTCCCGTTGCCGGGGTCTGATTTTATAACTGAGGCCCGTCCCTTCCTTAGAATTTTGTTTCGTACTGTATTTTCGTTCCTCTCTTCATTAAGGGCTATGCTATCAACGATAGTATAGAGCACTCGAGATGAACCGAAATGATTTCTATTTTCGACACGAGCTCAAATCTGGTGGTTCAAACAGGGATTTGTCCACCCGCCACAGTCCACCCGGTTGTGGTATAGGAGAGAGAGTCTTGCAAGACCGGCTAATCGGACAGTAACCGCTTTCCATGTCTACCCAATGCACTGATAAAATTTCCGGCCACTGAAAACTTGCCATTCGTCAGAAACACAATCTTTTCGGTTCGTCTCACGTGCTATAAACTAGTGTTGAATATCGTGGCCCAGAGAGATGAGGATCACGAAAGTGCAGTATGAAGTCAAATTCATAAGTAGGGACGTGCTGATGTCATTTGGACTATAAATTCTTCACCCACTAACGTAAGTTTTAAGCAAATATTATACTTTGTGAATTATGGGTTCAAACCGCAAAGGTTACTTGAATAATTTCGTAAAAATTCTCAAAATCCGTCTCTCACATATCATGGAAGCTTACTTTTCAATATCCATAAATCATTTCCGAAACAAACAAGGTTATTGCTAAATTATTTCGTTAACCCCAAACATCCTTCTTTAACTAATGAATTAGTGAATGTCGTACAATGATAAGTTATGAAATCAAACAACTGTTAGCAACTCACCTCCGTATCCAATGGAATCCTTACTTCCCGTTGCCATTTCTTCAGATCTAAAGTCTGGAAAGTATCTTCAAATATCATCTGCCCCGCACAACTGGCCTTCCCATTCACGGTAGTAGCCGACGGAATACATGGCGGCTCAGTGGAAGTCACGACCACCGGTTTCGTCGTTTTCGGCTTGGCAGTGGTCGTCGTCGTTGTGCTCTTAGTTGTCTTCGGTGTCGGTTTTCTTTGCTGCTGATTCGAAAGCCAGTAGGAACGATCTTCATGCTGCACGTAGACCCAGTAGAAGATCGTTTGATCATCCGCAATGTTGGCCTTCTTGGTCTCGAACACCCACCGACCATCCACCGGTTCACTCACATCTTCAGCAAAATCACCTTCCTCGAATTGCTGGAAAGGCTTGTTAATGCGGGCGTGGAAGGCAAACAGCTTTATTCCGGGAATGTCTGAAATTTTAACCAGTTGCTTGTTAACAAACGATTGTCGTTGGGAAAATTAACGATTAGAATATACCGGGGATGCTGGCCCGGAATCCACGTGGTTTCAGATACTCGAATTCTACGGTGGGAATAGAAAATTCCTCTGCCTTGACATTGTGGATGGCACAAACAAAGCAAATAAACGTTAAGAACAGAAGATGTCTCATTGTGAGGAGCTGATTATGAACTGCTGATTAATCCCGCAATGCAAGAACTATGATGCGGCGATCAAGAACGGCGAGTCGCGACGCGGCGCGTAAGAACTGGGGAATCACCAAAGCTGTATGTGGTGATGTTTTGCATCTGATTGCTTTACTGTTTCTTTCGCTTCTCTTCTCTACATACGGGCTACAAGTGGAAGTTTTGATTTTTTTTTTATAAATCACGGGAACAGGTTTCTGTGTGCATGCAAATCCCCCGGCATTGATAATGTAGATGGACTGAATTTGACTGAGATTCTTTTTAAGGTGAGTGGGGACGCGGTTTAAGATTTGCCTTATTATGTCTCTCTATTTCTCCTCGAGATTTCGAAGATGCAATCCTCAATATTTAGTGAATTTAGATTACTGAAAACTATATCGCAGTGCTTTCTGCGTTTTTCAACGCATATCTAGAGATATGCATCCTCAAAATAGCAAGGCGTTTCCAGAAAATATGAAATATCGGATAATCTAGCATAGTTATCAGGTAATATAAACTAATCTAGGTAATCCAGCATAGCCAGTTGTAGTAATCAAACAACTACTGAAATGATATCATTTTTTGCATTTTATTTTGCATGGTGGACTCGTTTGCTAGAAAACAAGAAAAGCTATTTTATACCTAGTTAATTCCCATTGATTATTTCAAAATAATGTTGATGATTTCTGGTAACATATAACCCAGCTCTCCAGTTGGTTACTAACATAAGGCTTGTTCGCTACAAAATCTGGACACCCCTAAATACGTATATCGCTGGAAATACTTCAACAACGCATGAAATATTTCGTAGACTGATGAACGTATGTCTGTTCATTGTGTTAAATCAATTCTTGGTGATACTACAAGCTTTTAGATCGAAGATGGCGTCGAAAGAAGAGCAAGTGCGAAAAGCAATTGTGTGCGGTCGCAATGAAGTCCGGATCTGTCAGTAAGAAAACTTACAAAAAAGCTTGGTTTTCCTGCAAGCACTGTCCATAACGTTCCTAAATCTTTCGATACACGTTTGACCACAGCCAGGAAGGCTGCGAGTGGAACAAAAACGGTTCTCAGAACCACCGGAAGGACGCGAAAATGAAGCAAATATTGCAAAAGAGACCAGATCTTCAGGTACGTACTGTGGCTAGAAAAATAAAAATGTCCCCAACTTGTGTGCATACTTCCAAGCACCGGTAAGGTATAAGGTCGTTCAAGGTGAAAACTGTACCGAACCGTAATGATAAACAGAATGTGACGGCTAAAACCCGGGCTCGCAAGTTGTATCGCGAATATTTGACGAAGTTTTCCTGTGTGATAATGGACGATGAAACTTATGTGCTGGACGACTTTAAGCAGCTTCCCGAAATGTCTTAAAGGCCGTTCACACCAAAATCCGGACATACAAAACATATTTTAGAAAAACAACAGCATGTTGAATCTTAGAGGATTTGAGCTGTTTAGTGGAATACCTGTACCTAGAAATTAGAAGAAAAATTAGTATTTTCCATTTAATTCCAACTACCTTTGCTTATCTTGACAGATACGCGTATTTCGCCTACAATGTGAAGACTTCTTGAGTGGCTCGTACCAATAACTCGACTTAAAGAAAAACTTCGCCACCTGCCGTATATATATACTAGTTTCTAAATACAAAACGTTTACCTATCATTATTTTGTTTATACCTATCATATCATTAATTTGTTTATACCGATAGGAAGACACTGAAGAAGTCTGCACATTCTAGGCGAAATACGCGTATCTGTCAAGATAAGCTAAGGTAGTTGGAATTAAATGGTAAATACAATTTTTTCATCTAATTTCTAGTAACAGCATGTTTTTGATTTATATTATTTATTCCATTTTATAGATAAATGTGATGCCTTTAAATTTATGTGGATTTATTTCCATTAGCTGTTGCGCGCACTCTCTTATTCACTCCTTTCACTAATCTTTGCACGGTGTCAATTTTCTTCGAAGCAGCAAGCCTCTTAGAACGAAATTCTTGGATCGTTGATATCTCTCCACCAAGCTTTTTGAAGTTTCCCTTGACCATTGACCAGAATGTTTCAATCGGGTGGAGCTGTGGACAGTTTGTTGAATTACAATCCTTGAGAACGTAAATAACGTTATTTTGCTCATACCAAGTGATTGTATCTTTAACGTAATGGCAGCTGGCCAAATTTGGCCCAAACAACAGGATTGAATCGCATGTTTTCACAGGAAAGGTAAGAGCCGCTTTTTGAGGCATTCTTGCCGGTTAATCTCAGCGTTTACGGTACCGTAAAACGGGGTGACTTCGATCACTTTTTGAACTATTTCTTGAAATTTTCTATGATAATTATCTTTAAAATTTTGTTTTACTTTTTTAAAACCAGTACTGGTATCTGTAGTATAACTCCACCGACAAACCGACATGAAACTCAATCTTCACTATTGATCAAGAATCCTTAACGACCGATTTTAATGTGTAGCGATCCCATCTGTCAAAACCAATAGGATCATTTTATCTACACTGAACCAAAACATCCTCCTTTTATCGAATGAATCCTCCGTCGGTTGATATCGAAACATGGAAATCGCATTATCGAATGATAGATGCAGGTGAAGGACGATTTTCTAGAAACCAGATGATTATCCTTCCAATGTTGACCAACTAATAATACGCGAAGTGAATTGACCTCCCGTTCAAATTCGAATGCACGCTGTATGAAAAATCGTCATCCCAAAATCGAATGCGTGTTTCATTGAAAAAGCCCTATAACGAGAATCATTTGAAATGAGGATGACAAACATTCCATTTTACATCATTCGGTGAGAACCTATCAATCGCTATAAGGACTGGTACCATCACGAATAAAGGATCGAAACCCGCTCAATTTCTTATGGAGTCATGGTGTAGATTTCCCGGACTCCTTCAAATTTTTGAGCTCCCGATGCAAACCCTGTTCAACGGTTGTGAAAGGGCAATAAAATTAAAACCATGATTTGTTTCAGAATCGATCGCATCATAAATCGCTAATGCTCTTCAGTTTGGAAACAAACTTCATACTGTATTGGGTTGATTGTCATACGAAACATGGATGATCGTCATACGGGTTTAACCATAAGACAATCATCCGATTTTCGAAAGCTTTTCGTTAAAGGGCGCAATCGAATTACTTTTCAGACGATCTTGGGACGATGTTTGGGTTCAGTGTAGATCATATAAACTTGTCCAAAATAGCTCAGACATGAACCTTCCTATCAAGTTCCCAAGAGTGTTCGTGGCTTCAATAAACGTTCTCAGCGAACACGAAAATAGATGTTACTAATATGTTTTGAAAGAAAATATAAAGACATATTCTATTGTCATTCATGTCGGTTTGTCGGTGATAACACTACACAGAAATTTTAAAAATTTATTATGTCCTATGAACTTTAAAAAAATGTTTAATTCCCGCGGCTAATTTTCAATAATGGGGTAACTTCAATGAAAATCAATTTTATCCATTTGAAGTGCTTAAATGAATAAAAAAACACCAAATTTTTATGCATACCGTTTGATGCAGATGTCTCCCGAATAGCACAGGGGTGGAGCATTCCACAAAGGGAACGTTCATTAATTATGTCACGCAAAAAAGGACCATTTTCAAAACCCTCCCCCTTTGTTATGTTTTTTATGGACCTTAAATTTTGTGTACACATTATCACAATTCTTGAAGCTCCTTTCCATTAAAAGCATCACATAATTTATGAGCGACCCATCAATTGCTATTATTCAGTAGTTCACCATAATATTAGACAAACAGAAATACCTCACTCATGTCGTTTTTAATTCGGTACTACACCGGTGTAAGGACGTGATCCAAAACATTCTCCACATGCTTTTGTCCCTTTCTTACAATCACCTGCTTGGATTCTGGATCATTGGTGAAGTTTGTCTCGTCAAAACTTATAATGTTCTCTGGAGGAACATCTCGAATCGTTTCCGCCAAGTTGTCGAAATATAAAAGAAGTGAACCAGTCCTTACCAGTCCTTCGAAACATAAAAGAAGTAAACCAGTCCTTACCAGAATTGTTGTTGTGGAATCGCGTTTTTATCTGGTTACTATCCAGAAAACCTTTCACCAGTAGCTTTGCGCTGGCCAGAGTCAAAAGAAATCCCCATTCACCTACAACTTTGATAGTTTCCCGGAGATCCCCTTCCTGGGCATCGGTTAAGATTGTCTGACCACCAACCGTCTGCAGGTGCCGTCCATCGAGTGTATCATGAAGGGTGCTGCAGGGAAAGCTGTTGGTCCGAGCAGCTTCACGCAGTGAATATCGTTTTTTTCGTACTGCCTCCAACGCAGCATCCATTGATTCGGAACTGTACTGTAAATAAGCTCTTCCACCAACTTTTTTCACGTACTTTCTCGGCATTTTGGACTTTTAAATACCATTAAAATAAATAAAATTGGTCGAAATAAATGTTTTACACCTTTCCTCCGACACAAAACAAAACAAAACAAACCCTTTGACAGATTGGAAGGTATTGCAACACTTCGAGAAGGTTGTCGCGTTTATTCGTCTTGATTTTCGATCAAAATATTTTTTTTTATTCAATAATTTGTTTATGTATACAAAATTAATATTTTTTCTATTAGCTAAGAGAGACGAATGTTTCAGTAATCTGAAAATGTGGTTGTCGATTTTTTTAAAAATCATTTTATTTCTTGAATATATGATTGTTGTTGGGTTTGGTAAAAAGTACCTTAAGGAGCATTTTTTTATATATATATTTTTATAGCGAAGGAAATAGAGAAATGCTAAAAACAAAATGCATTTATATACCCTAATAAATGCTGAATATATATGGTTCAAAGCTTAAAAATTCAGGCACTTGGAGAAGGATAATTTTAAATTAAATAAATATCGGATTTGGCGGTTGAAGTCACCCCGTTCTACGGTACCTATGGTTACGAAAATCTGGGGTTTCAGCTCACAAGAACATATTGCTTTCCAGACCAGATATTTTTCAGAGAGTTTGGTTTTATTCTTTTCGTTTCAGATAAAATTCAGGTAAAATCCCGTTCCCGAGAGATATTTTAATTTTTTGAAGCAATATGTTTCGTCATCCATGACAACACAATGGAATTTTGTGAAAAATTGATTGTTCATAAACCTTTCTGGAGCGTGTTTTTACCGACTTTTGTTGCTTCACGTTACACTTTAGGTATGTTTGAGCTTTGAATGATCTAACTCCAGCCTTAGACTTCACTTTTTCACTTCACAAAACCGGTTGACATTTGCACTTTTTCTCGAAACTGTCCGTGTTCACACCTTCAGGTGTGCCTGAAAAGCAGCAAGGACTCTTTTCTTCTTTCTTGTGTTGGTTTGTCCATGTGCACTACCACTTCCAGCTTTTCTTTCGACAGTAAAAACCCTCTTTATAAAGTTTAATCACATCTGCAACAGTTGATTTTGGCACATTTAACGATTTTGCGATGAATCGAACATAACAATTGGGATTTTCCAAATATTTGTACAAGATAGATTTCCTGCATGCTAGTAAAGACGGCGCAATCTTGAATACAGAATGCGCTTTTGATTCACGTTTGTCTATGTATTGGTTATGTACACAACAAGTTTCATTCCATTTCGTAGTGATTTGACTAAGAACCAGGATAAATACTTAGTCCGGATTTTGTTGTGAACGACCTTTATTGCACTGCCATGCAACGGAATGGCGAGAGGAACATTTCAGGAGAAAGAAAAATGCCAAGTTGCTCAAAAAATATTTGGTTTCGCAGGCAATCTGAAGCTGTGGTCGAGCAAGCCAAAGCTTCAGAACTACCGGAACGGTAAACAAGAAAATATACCGTGAAGAATGCCTAAAAAAGCAATTGTTTCCATTTCTACGCAGCCAAGACGCTTCTTAGCTATTCTGGCCTGATTTGGCATCTTGTTTCTACGCCAAAGATGTTTTGGAGAGGAATGAAGCGAATGGAGTCCATGCTGTACCGAAAGAGGCCAATCCACCTAACTGCCCGGAGTGGCGACCCATCGAGCGGTATTGGGCTCTCGTGAAGAAAGAACTCTCTCTCAAAATAAACAACAAGCTACACGGTCAGCCATTTTAACTCAGTTTTAAGTCTTTTTTGACTCACTTTCGTTAAAAGTGTAGTCACTCAAATTTGAGTAAATGTACAGGGTGGCAACATGAAAGTGATACACTCATTTGTGATCTCCTCGCTACAATGTATACCATTATCGGTAGACCCCTTGTGTACGATTTGAAACAGTGACTTGTTGTCAGTTCATTCGTAAACAACAAACTGAATTAGTGCTCTTAAGTTGACGAAAATAGAAATGGATTCATGTAGAGAACAAATTCAGATCTTGCATCTTGACGGATTGACTAATTTGGAGATCAGAAGGAAGCTGTCGCATTTGAAGTTGAGCAGATTATTTGTGTACAGGACCATAAAACGTTTCAAAGATACTGGTACTGTTGTCCCTAAGAAGAAACCCGGTAAAAAACGCAGTGTACGGACGCCCTCAGCGATCAAGGCAGTTAATGAGCGAATTCGAAGGAATCCGGCTCGGTCGGCGAGAAAAATGGCGCGTGAAATGAAAATGAGTCACACATCAATGCAAAATATATTGAAAGGTGACCTTGGATATGGAGCTTTAAAAAACAGAGGATTCACGGATTGACACGCAAGAATATTGAAGACAGAGTTGCCAGATCACGTGCGTTGCTTAAGACGCACGCTGGTCATAACATAATTTTTTCAGATGAAAAATTATTTACTCTGGAAATGTCCCTGAACAAACAAAATGATCGTGTATATGGAACAAATCTTCGTGAAATACCGGCTGACAAACGAGGGGTTGAACGATATCAAAATGCCTCTGCGGTGATGGTTTGGGGTGCAATATCGTCAAAAGGCAAATTACCGCTGCTGTTCATAGACAGGGGGGGTGAAAATAAACAAAGAGTACTATTTACAATACGTCATCAAGGACCACCTACTTCCCTATGCTAAGAAACTTTTCGGTGCGGAAAGTTTTTGCTTCCAGCAAGATTCAGCTCCAGCGCATAAGGCCATAGTTGTTCAGCATTGGTGTAAGCAAAATTTACCATGTTTCATCAGCTGCTCAGAATGGCCAGCATCGTCTCCTGATTTGAACCCACTGGACTTCAGCATCTGGGGTACATGCTTGGAAAACTGGGCAATATGAAGCACATGTGTTTGGACTCATTTAAAAAACGCTTGGTTGAGATTTGGGATCAAATGCCGGAGGAGGTGGTGCGTGCGGCTTGCAAAAACTTTGAGAAGCGTCTCCGTACCGTGATTAAATACAAAGGTGAAAGGTTTGAACTTCACTAAGCACAATAAAAGTTTAACATTTTGTCTTGTTATTAAAAGTGAAATGAATGAGAAATACAATTCTGTTTAAGTTTTATAACAATTTCCGAGTGTATCATTTCTACGTTGCCACCCTGTAACTGAGATTGACAAGTCAACAAATCGAAAACAACCATCTGATTTGAATCGATTTTTTTGATTTGTGGACTTGACAATTCCAGTTACGTTTACTCAAATTTGAATGACACAACTTTTGACGAAAAGGAGTCAAAAACGACTCAAAATTGAGTTAAAATGGCTGGCCGTGTACAACTATAGAAAATTTTCGAAAATCTTGGACAAAAGCAGCAAAATCGGTTGCAGAGCAGTCTGCACAGACCCTAATAGCTGGAGTAAACTCAAAAGTTCATAGTTCTTCATGCAGCCTAATTAAGTCACTGTGATTAGTTTTCAGATAACTATTAATGCACAATTAAATGAACAAAAAATGCATCCTGAATTGAACTAACAGCAAATTCGTTTTATTTCAAATTTAATCTGTCCAGATTTTGTCGCGAACAAGCCTTAACAACTACCAATTGTTATTTTTCATAACAGATTATTCCCAAATAGAACTTCAACCAGGTCAGACGTACTCAATAAAACTATTTTGTTACTTCGTTATTTCAAGTTTTCAAGTCTTCATTCCAAGCCGTCTGAGTCCATCAACATGTTATGGGCAGCACACAAAGGACCTCGCACACGGAATACCACAATTTCGTGGAAACGCAGGCGGATATGAAAACTGGAGCTACCGAGTCAAGCTTTTCAATGAAGCGGCAAGAGTCTCGGAAGTGCTACCGGAAGATATGCCGAAAGCAGCAGCTGAGTGAACCAAATTTTCGGAAGAGGACCGCAAGGGAAAAGCGCTGTTGGTAATCTGCCTCGTTGATGACTGCCTAGAAGCCAACCGGGAGAAGACAACGACGAAGCTAATGTGGCGACGTTTGGAAGAAACGTTCGCCAAGAAGTTGGTTGCTAGTCAGACTCTCATCCGGAAACAACTGGCGCGACTACGCATGAAGAGCGGAACCGAAATGAGAACTCACTTTCTATAATTTGACGGACTGGTAAGGAAGCTCCGGCAGATCAACTCTTCCTAACGTTGCCGGATTCGAATGATCCACTTGTGACGACTCTAGAAAACTTCTCGGAGAAGGAGTTAACGTAGGATTTCGTTAGGCAGAGACTTTTAGCAGAAGAGACAAAGTGAACGGATCGTCAAGGAGAGTTCGAGGCCAACACGCATTCGTCCACCATGGCGAATGTTTCGGTTAATTCGCGAAAGATCACTCGCAAGGGCGTGGATTTTTTTTGCAAGTAAGCTTAAATAATTAACTTCCATGAGAAATATATCAAAAGCAATTATCTGTCTTAATTTTTTTTTATCACCATTAGAAAAAAGTCCATGTTTTTAATAAAACGTTAAAATATCAGAAACACCATGATTTACACTTGCAAACGGATAGAAATTTTTTGATCAAGGTAAGGTCAGTTGAAGTTCTTTTTAAGAAATATCTAAGGCATACAAAAAGAATTTAAACGGAAAATAAATTTAAGGATAAGGCGTTTGAAAAGTATATTCATAACATTTATACAAAACAAATAAAAACAATATTTCTGGTAATTTCTACCAGCATTACAAAAATCGTTTGAATAAAAACCTAAACTCAGCCACCTTCCCTACAGTTCGCTGCAGAACTACCCTGAAATTCTCTTTAGAACTTTCCTGAAGTTTTCTGCAGAATTTCCCTGAACAAAGAATACATACATGCTTTTGATATTAAAATATAGACATTACACAAAGTTAACATGAACACTAGCGCCACGTAGTGGACTGATTTTGATCTAATGTTCACAACATTCAAAAAGCCCTGAGCCCTCGAATATCTTTTTCGACGATGCCATTTGTCAATAATCTCGAGATCCAGATTATACTAGCAACAATACATAAGAAACAAGCGATTTGAAATTGGTTCATTGATGGAGAACCCCTAGGTCCGAAGTACGCCTTGCAGTCTGCACCTTGCAATAATTCTTGCGCTTTTCTGCACCTTTCGGTACTATCAACAATCAATATGCAACTAGCGTTTTGAAATTGGTTCACTGTTGTAGAACCCCATGATCCGAAGTACACCTTGGAACCAGCACCTTTGCGCCATTGTTTTTATTTGCTGTGACAGAATATTTGAGAGTGTGTTCGTGTGAGTTCATTATCAGGGGCGCATTATTAAGCTTGGGACCGATGTGCTAATACTTCCTGAGCCAAAAATACATTCATTTTCTTCATTACTATCCACTCGCTGATAATAGCGCCAATTCTGAACTGTTGACTCGAGCGTCTGAAGCTCACAATTTTACAACTAACTTTCCTGAGCAGTAAATTTATACACGGTCTAGATCTCAAAGTACAGGTTATAAACAAAGTTCACATGATTCCTAGAGCCACGTAGCGGACGAGTTCTGAACCAATTTTAACACCATTCGAAAGGTCTCAATCAACCAAACATCTTTGTCGAAGACGCCAACTTGCTATATGTCAAGGATTTCGAGATTCAGCTTATAAAGAATGTTTACATGCATACTAGCGCCACGTAGTGAAATAATTCTGAACTTTTAAATTCACCATCCTAAAGGCCTTGTTCTACTGAACAATTTTTATGAAGAATTAAAGACCCTCCTCAAGGGAAACCGCGCATGTCGGGGGGTTTAGTGTAATGGGTGTTCAATAAAAAATTAAAATAATTTCAATACCTCTCTGTAATTAAAGTAAAGCGTGTAATTTTTTTTCTCTCCAAGAGAATTGCTCTATGGACTCCCTTGAAATGGGTGGCTTTTCGCTAGGGTGCTGTCAGTTCAATCGAAGATGGCGTCAAAGCAGCGAGTTGTACGGTTTAACGAAACGCATGGTCATCGTGGAAAAAAGTTTGCGAAAACGTGCCCGTGAGTACAGTTTACCGGATTCTGGGACCAAACTGCAGCGTTTTTTTTTTTGCCACCGCCGCCGCAGCGAAATTGCGGTGGAAATATCGCCGCTGTGAGATTACATGGCGGCTTTTGGAAGCGCACATACCAACGCGTTTTAAAACGCATCGCGTCGGTTTGTGCGCTCCCATAAGCCGCCATGTAATCTCACCGCGGCGATTTTTTCGCTGCGATTTCGCTGCGGCGGCGGCAAAAAAAAGCTGCAGTTTGGTGGAGCCTTAACGCCGGCCGAAAATATCGCTGCTCCCATACCTTGATTTACCGAACCCTCAAGATGGACGACATCATCTGTCGGAAGAAGACTCGATCCCTCGAGTACACGGACGAGCCGGTGGAAGACGAAGAACTACCGCGGGACGTCGGTCGTACTGGACGGGAAATGACAGCTACTATTCCAGTGACAAGTCAGCCACACCCCCCGAAGTAAAATATAAGTTTAAGCCGAGGGGCACGCAGAGCATTCTACTGAGTGTGTCGTATTGAAAATACGTCCGGATTAAACTCGATTTACAGAGTATTTACAAACACTTCAGAATATTTAAAGAAATCAAAAGTATTTTAAAGGACTCAAAGAAACCAAAAGTATTTGAAAAATATTTTAGCTACTCAAAGAGTATTTGAATTGTATTTAAAATTCTGAAAAGTATTTTATGAGTACTTTGAGTACATGAAAGTATTTAATGAGATTTAAAAGGACTCAAATATATTAAAAATACTTCAGTGTTTTAAGAGTTCTACACTCTCGTTCCATTCTACTCAATAATTGAGTGGAATTGTATTCCTTTCTCTTTTACTCACACGTAAATGTTACTTAATGCTCTCATCTAATTTGTCTAATTTATTGTCTAAAAGGACAATACAAATGAAAGAGAGGGTGTTTCGAGCGTGTTCTTAATCAATGTTCAATATTCTACCTACACGCTATTATTAGGACTACTCATATTGAGTTGAAATGTTAATGGGTCAAGACCGAGGTCAACAGAGAAACCTTATTAGATGTGGTAAATTTAATATTGAACAAAACCATCTTGAGTTCTGTCAACGCAGTGCATTTTTCAAGTTATAAATTAAAAAAAAATCTCACTAAACTAGACCAATTTGGAATAGGAATCATAATAGAAAAACTGAGTGGTTTTCTGTACAAATGAGTGGTCTTATAATAGTGTGTTGTGTGTTTGATATTTTAAGTAATTAAAATGTGCTCACTTGTACTCGAGGTATTTAATTTGTAATCCAATATATTTTTTTGTTATTTAAAATGTAAATTGTAGTCTAAATATATTTAAGGCGATTTTAAATACTTAACATGTACTAAATGGTACACGAAGTATTGATTTGGATTTTTTAGGTATTTAAAATTATTGAAAAGTGTTTAAAATGTATTTTATGATACTCAAAGCATGTCTTTGTAATAAGAATGTATTTTGAGTATCGAAATTTGCAGTTGTTATCAAAATAATCGATCAGTACTTAAAAGTTTTTAAATTAATCTTAAGTATTAAAAATGTATTTAACTATTCAAATTATTCAAATTTTAATAGAAATGTATTTCAGACCACTCAAGGTACATAATTGTAATAGAGGTGTATTTAAAGTCTCAAGTAAGTATTCTGACGTACTCAAAGTATAATTAGCCGTATTAAACGCGTATTTTTAATACTTTCAAAAAGTGTGTGCTGTACTCAAATGTTCTTGCGCGCCCCTCGGTTTAAGCATAAATTTGAAAAAAAAAAGTTATGTTGTACATCGCCATATCGGACAGAGGGATTTCAAAGCCGTGGTTTAAGCCGAGCGGTCTGGCCATCAATCAACAAGTATAACAGGAGGAGTTTCTTGAGAAAATTCTTCTGCCGTTCTTAAAGGAGCATCATGCGGATGCGAAGTAAAGTTCTGTCCAGTTAGAATCCGGAATCACTTATTGTATTACAGCGGCATGGAAATTGACCGCTGCATGAATTCTTTTACAACGGTTTGTTTACCTAGGCGCCCACTTTCTGTGGTTTAAATTTCACGGTGTTTCGTGCAGTGAGTCAAAAGTTATTCCAGATGGAAGCAGAGAGTAGAGGAAAAATTCTTTTCACCCACGTTGATAATCCAACGTGGTCCGCAATAAAAATCGCAAAAACGTTGAAAAGCGCCAAATCAACCGTGTATGATGTGCTCATACGTTTCAAGGAGCAAAAGAGCGTGGATCGAGTGCCTCAAGGTAACTACTGAAATGGAAGCTTAGGAAAAGTGAAAAAACGGCTCGGGACGCGACTCAGATGACCAAAATGTGGAACAAATGTGCCAAGGAAGTTTACTCCGGAAGTGTGCAGCAAATCCTTATCAAATTCATAAAAAAAAACCATCGCTTCCACTATCGCCAATCATCGCAACAGTATTATGAATCGCGGGTCAAAAGGGTTGACATTTATGGCATAATGGGACTGAAAATTAAGTGTCGGTTTGTGAAAATAAAAATGATTAGATTTTTTTTGTTTAAAAATTGAGAAAAAATAGTTGAGATTCATAAAAAATATTTTCGTGCTAGGAAGAACACTCATCATCGATACAGATGAAAAAATACATGTTTTTTTAATTAAAACCCCTTATTGCATACAATTTAAAAAATAGCCAGAATTGTAATTTTCTGTTCTAGATATTACGATGTTTAACCGTACTTTAGCTTTACATGGATTTCTCAATAAGGTTGTTCATCGAATAGCGTCATCCTAGGAATTCCTAGTCCTGCAGCAACCGCGGTCGATCAATCATGCTCAACATTTTGGTAAAGTTTTGATAGGCAAAAATCATGTCACGCTAGAATCGTACCTATCCTGTTAAGTTTTTCCAGCCCTACGCGATCGCTTCACGCTTGGTGAAGTCTAATGATTATTCAGCTAATTAGAAACGTGGACAATAGAACTTACACCGCCTTGTTAGTCAGACTCACTGCACTGCTCCACTATGGTAGTACTGTTCCGCCTACTATTCCTGTCCACAATTGCGGGCCTGTCATGGGCGCAAGAGGCAACCATTATTCCATCAGCTGGTCTATATTGCACTTAACAACTCCGGTTATTTTCAGGACAATTCATATTACGAAAGTTGCGAGAAAAAATTCCAATCAGCCAACATTTCAGAGTGTTGTAACCGACCGCTGTTTTTACCACCGCTCGTATCGAAACGCTGCTCGCAGATGTCCGCACTTCCCGTGCCAGAGGGGCAAGTTGCTACAATCAAGAAGTTTGTAGGTTATGAGTTGGTAGGTGTTTTAATTCCGACATTCACGTTTACAAATTTCAGTGCCAGGCGGAGTGTGCCATGAACATGACTCGCGTTTTAACGAATCTGACATTTTCGGTAGACCGTGCCAAGCTGGTTCTAACTTCGAGGATCCCGCCCAACACCAAGTGGAGTCAGCTAACCGAGCAAACTGTGGAATATTGCCATCGGGTTCATTATGTGAGTTGTGGGTTTCGAAACATAAACTAAACTAAGTGAGGTCGAGCTGATTTGCTTTCTTGTACGATTCAGATTGACACCTACATTCTCACCCAGGCCGATGCAGCAGTATGTCTACCGATGGCTTACCTTTTTCTGGAATGCTTAATTCGGAAGACGTACATTGTAAGTGACATTTTTCTTCTGAAAGAACTCTGACGAACTGATCGAATGTGATTCTCGTGTCATTTGCACAGGCGTGTCCTGATGTGAGCTGGAGAGGAGGAAAAGGATGTAACAAATTGATGCGAGCATTTGTATTTTGTCACTATGCCTTTGTCGAGAGTATAGAAATCTAGTATATTTGAAGATTTAAGCACATTTCTACAATACAGACAATCTTTAAAATTGTTTGCCAACTTTTTGTTGAAAATAAAGAATCCATATAAATAGAGGAAATTGTACCTACGAATCGAATTCTTTTTCGGTCCGCTTCTATATGCATGCACAGGTTATATAAGTTTTTGAGCAAACTTCAAGCTGCAATAATTTTAATTTTATTTACTTAAATTCGCATTTTTACAACTCAGGCAACTTACAAATTTCGGTCTTCCGATTTTATCAATTCAGGTAAAGCTATGTCCATTTAGAATCCGGAATAATAAAATGATATGTATCTCGGTAACGGATTGACGTAAAAATAAGTTTCATACATCAAAACAACGATAATTCCGAGGGGGCTGCAACTCCCACGATGAGCGTTAGATGAAGCTTCCCTGGCATGACAATTTCCACGACGATGACGATTTTCTTTCTGCTGAAAGCATTTTATGCGATTAGCGTGATCAATCGCGATGAGCGCGATGGCGATGCGATCGGAATAAAAATTATCGCTGACAGAATGGAACTGCTCGAAAAATTTGACAACCAGAACTGCCAGAAATAAAATGACATTTCTCGCTTCTAAATTTTAAATCAGTAAAATTTTCTTCGGACATCGCAAGAAAATCGCAGTTTTCACTATCGGATTTTTTTTCGTTACCTTTTCTGCGTTAGGCCGCCAGGCGAGTCGACGTCAGTTCCATGTCCGTGTTGAAGAAAGTTGAAGGTTTTCTCTAGAGCACCATACCAACTCACCTTATAAACATGGTCGAGAGAACAGGCAAGAGCAAATCAGTAGAATGGAGGCTGGTATATGTAGATTTCCAAAGCTCGAGAACCTCCCTGCAGGAAACCTAGTATTACGGAAGTATAGAGAAACCATAAGATTTTAATTTAATTAGTGGAGAGAGCTGGTGAAACTGGCGGACGCTGTGAAAGCAAAATGCTGGTCTTTCTTTGCTAGAAATAGATCCCAGAGATACCACGGACGAACTTGCCCTAATAACTAGGATCAGTGACTACTTCGACTAAAGAGAAATCAGAGTACCCATCATGCTTCATTTAATACGAAGTACGATAATACGACAGTGATAACAACCTGTCAGACTTGAATGCGTGCGACCGAAAACGCATAGAAGCATAGACATAAAACAACATCCATGTAGAAGCAGTTGATACTAGTGCAATTCATTGGTAAGCATTGGAATTTACTTATTTATAAACAAATGTGGCTAAAACAGAAAGTTTTTGGAATAGGAACTCTTTCTTTATTACGCATTTATAATTCGAATTTTTGTCACATAAAATGCTACAAAAACAATGGTACTGAAGAATTCAACAATCTACGACAACAGTTACACAAGATACGCGTTAATTTTGATCCTCACGATAATAGAGCAAACATTACTTTCCCTTTATGTTAATCTGTAATACGGAAACAAGTGGAAGTAGAAAAATATCCAACTTTGTTGCTCAAGTGTGTTAAATCGTACCGAAAGAAATGCCTTGATCCTGCAATACAAGGACTATACCCAAGTAACATTTTTAATTAGATAAACGCTTCATTGGCAATACGTATACAACTTTAAACTGAGTAATGGTTAAGTAGTGGTTGCACAAGCGCCCAGCCAATATTTTCACAAGCAAATCTGGCGAATCTACCCAGCTTCATGAAAATGAAAAAAATGTCAAGCAGAATATGTAATCGGTTTATAGCCTAGGAAGCTTTTATCCAATAATTATACAACTTGTTACGTAACTGTTCTTTTGAAACGCATAATCAGCATATTTATTTGTTCATCGCAATTTCTATTTTTAGAACTGTGGCAAACAGCTTTTTATTGGTAGTCTTAACACGTTGATATAAACGCTTAAACATAGTCACTATACAGCAATCGAAAAAATATGTACACGGTGTTCAATAAGTTCGAATACAAGTTTTCATCATTGCGTAGGTATGCGCCATGTACATATTCTGCATTGGTATTGGTGTCAGCTTTAGCTTCATTCATACGCTACCGAATGTGCGCGGTGTTGACATTCTGTTAGTTGTTGTTCGTTTGTTACGCGCGATGAAAGAGTATCGGGACTTCGTAATTAAGCGTTTTTTGAACGGTGAGCGACCCGGCGATATATTCCGGCTGCTGAAATCGCATGGGGTCAAGCGGAACTTTGTCTACACGACCATCAGGCGATACCGGGAGACGTCCTCGACCAATTACCGTGCGAGATCCGGTCGGCCGCGTTCAGCGAGGACGCCACGGGTCATCAAGATCGTGAGGGAGCGAATTCGGCGCAAAAAGAACCGCTCAATCCGGAAAACGGCTGCAGATCTCAACGTTTCCATTGGAACCGCTCACACCATACTCACCAAGGACCTTGGTTTCAGGCCTTACAAAAACGTAAGGTCCATGGCGTTTCGGAGGCTACCAGCAAAAAGCGGTTGGATCGAGCTAAGAGGATCCTCTCTCGGCACGCTGGTCAGGAGTTTGTTTTTTCGGACGAGAAACTGTTCGTGCTGCAGCAGCCGCACAATGTGCAAAATGACCGGGTGTGGGCGCCATCGAGGGACAGCATTCCTGAATCCAATATAAACATCCCTCGGTTCCAAAGTGCCGCGTCGGTGATGGTTTGGGGGCAGTATGCAAACGTGGTAAGCTACCCTTGGTGTTTATTGAAAAAACGTCAAAATCAACGCGGCGTACTACAAAACTGAGGTTTTGGAAAAGGTTGTTGCCCCCAGTCTCCGAAGCCTCTACGGCGATGAGCACTACGTGTTCCAGCAGGACGGTGCACCAGCCCATACGGCAAATGTGGTTCAAGCCTGGTGTCGGGACAATTTAACCGACTTTCTGGACAAAACTTTGTGGCCTCCCAGCTCCCCGGACTTGAATCCTCTCGACTTTTTTGTTTGGTCCTATATGATGGCGAAGCTGAACGAATACAAGGTCAGCACTTTGGATCATTTCAAGACGGTAATTCTCAAAATCTGGGACGAAATGCCCATGCAGTCCGTGCGTGCCGCCTGCGACGCGTTCGAGAAACGTTTGAAGCTCGTTAAGGAGTACAAAGGGGGTCATTCCAAGAGAAATGTTGTAAACGTTCCTTGTAAACATAGCTTTCAATAACATAAATCCAAAAAATAAAAAAACATGTTTTCATTTTTTTAACAAATTTTGAAAGTGTATCCAAACTTATTGAACACCGTGTATGTCAAACACTGTTTACAATACTCGTGGACGGTATTACGGCAATGGTGTTGTTTTATCGTTGTAATGCGTAATTAACATTTAACTATATGAACTTTGTATTATAATAGTATATATTTATATATCACTTACCCGTGTACTTACCAGATTTGAACTCCGTACCTTCACCTTAAGAACGGTGACTGTATCCTCACATCCATATCAGCTGTGAGGAATTCCAGTATCCGTATTCAAAGTGTTTATAACATATTTTAGTTCTAATAATGTTGAACAACAATAATTGCTGAAGCTCTTTACGAACAGGTTTGTACTGTTTTATAATCTAAACATGATCACCATCCAATTTACTTTGTTAGCTGTGCCGCGCTTGGATTCATTTGTTATAATTTTTTTAAACGACAATTTCATTTATAACAGTTGTTATAGATTGCTATTTTAATCATTGCTATATTAATCATTGCTATATTAATGGTACAATGATGCATAGAATAGCAGTACTTGCCTATACAAAATATTTGCACATTGTACAAACAGTTTCTCCCAAGTAAATCCTAACAAATAATGCAAATAATGCGTCCGCAGTCGACCAGACTAACAAATAAATGACAATCGTCAACACCGCCGACGGTTGCTACGATTTTCAACCAAAATTAAGTTGAAAATACTCAACCGTTCATTGCGCGAAGAGAACGTGATGATTGAGCTTCAACTTAAAATTGAGTTGTTTTGATCATCAAATTAAAATATATACAAGTAAGATTTGGAAATACCAGTTAACAATAGCTAGATGGGTGAATTCTACCTACATCAATTTTTGTATTCACCCAACTGCTAACCTCACTTGACAGAACTCAACATTGAGTTTTTTTTTTACTTAATTTTAGGTACTTTTTTCTTAGCGTGTACACTTTCGATTGACATCACTTATCACGCGTGTATAGTCTCGTGGGATTGTGGCTCGGCTCTGGATGCCGAGGTTCATGGTTCGAAACCCGATTGCAACTTTTTTTTTTCATGTGAGGAAAATATTCATACGATCGTCATATGAACTTCTTTCTATTAGGAAATCGTATAAAACTAGCAATAATGTCTTCTGACAAGTTTCCATACAATATTCTAATGAGTTCCTCTCGATTTGTTCGCTCAGTGTACTTATACAACATTTTATACAGCTATAATCACTAAGCTGTATAGCGGCTAAGGTATTTTTAATATAAAGGCTTTTGAAAAGCTATAACGAAGCCAACAAATAAAACTGTGTAAGAGAACACAGAATGATCATTCAAAAGCTTAACCGACTAATTTCTTAGCTACATAAACAAGCTGTGTAAACGTACACAAATATTGTTCGCATAAGAACTTTCTTTTCAAAGTATGCAACCTAGAGCTAAATGTTGTGTTAAAGCTGTGTTACATTACGGATAAGTACTGTATCGATTTTTTAATTCTGCTTATTGCTTATTCAGCTTCACTTGCTTTTATACAATTATAAAACAGCTTATAAGTTCTTAGCTTCAGCTTAGGCAACTAAAAATGTTAGTTGGGTAAGCTACTATTTAAAAAAACCATCGATCGGAATGTATTTTTATTGTTTGCAGATTCGAACTTGACAAACTAAACTCATTCGATAGTAAATATTCTTTAGCACCGAAACACACGTAAACAAAACTACTGATTTTGTTTCGGAAAACTTGCTTGCTTGGATTCACTTGCTCGAAATAATCAAAACAAATTTCGACACTGTTGCCAGAAAAGAAAATGGTAGCATTTCTCCCGCTTCACTTTACACAATTTTTGAGTAGATCCACTTTTTACGAAAATTGAATAACATTTCCGTGAGAGAAAAAGAGATAGCATACAATTGTACTCAAAAATTGAGTAAAGTGAAGCGGGAGTGTATGCTAGAAATCAATGGTTGCTTCCTTAGTTTAGGTAGTCTATTTTTTGTAGCGTGTTTCATGATGAAATAGGTTGGTGTTGTCTGACAATCAAAATTGTTTCAAAAATTTTTGAAATAACATTAATTGTTATGTTATGTATTCTCCGTGCGTGGAGTAACGATTATGATGTGGAAGGAGATGTTCGCTCATCACCATGAGGCAGCAAGAGTGAACATAAATGTTTTTGGCTAGAATGAAAGATGTGAAGAGAAAGCGTTGAAAGTTCCGTCAGTGTACTGTTCTTTTGAATGGTTGGATTTCGGCCCTTCAAAAATTTCGTACGAATAAAGTTTAGAATGGACCTCGAGCACTTACTTTGATCTGCTCTCTCTCTCTCTCTCTCTCTCTCTCTCTCTCTCTCTCTCTCTCTCTCTCTCTCTCTCTCTCTCTCTCTCTCTCTCTCTCTCTCTCTCTCTCTCTCTCTCTCTCTCTCTCTCTCTCTCTCTCTCTCTCTCTCTCTCTCCCTCTCTCTCTCTCCCTCTCTCTCTCTCTCTCTCTATCTCTCTCTCTCTCTCTCCCCCTCTTTCTCTCGCTCTCTCTCTCTCAAAAGAATTAAAATTTAAAAGAATTAAAAGAAATACAAAAAAAAATACTTTTACCCATTCCAATGCAGTTATATAAGCAAATTAACAAAAACATATTACCTTATCCCAAACATGTGTTCAGCATTTTTCAAAACTTCGGCTTTTCTTTATCGTACGAAATGGGCCGAAGCATCTACAAATACCAAAAATCATTTGCAATGAACCAAGCACTTAGAACGTAAGGTTTCTTTATGAAGCTTCATTAAATTCATAAAAAACTAGTAACAAACGAGTAGGTTGTCATGTGTTTGTTCCAAACATTAGCCAACAGTAAAAATAAATGCGAAAGTTTTTATAGGCAACTAAGATTTAAAAAAAAAAGTGTGATTTTACGTTGTGCGTCCTCAACATCATTTCCAGGCAAAAAAATTATTTAATTGCATCGAACTATCTCTCTACTTCGTTGTATTTGAAAATCATTCGATGGTAATCAAAAATAATAATTGCACGTCGGAAATCTTGCTTTCTTCTCAGCAGCCGATCTTTGTCCCATCCTGTTCAAGTTGCATCATACCATAGTTGCGTGTTCCAGCGAGTTGTTCGGAAATTGATTCCTCAGTTTTACAATTTGTAATTTGTTTCAACTTGCCAGTTGAGTTCCTTTGAAATATTACGATGTGTAGTAGTGTACAGTGTAGTAGTTGCCACGATTCTCACTTATGGCGCCACATTCGCAAAAAAGAGTGAGGGGGTGCGACTGAAGAAAGTATACCTGTAAATCATGTCATATTATTTTCTATTCTCATTCAATTAGCAATTTCAGCATGCTTTGGGTTAATCTTTGCATTCCAAACCCATTTATCTCAAGACCCTATAGCAACATGATAGGCATTGAAGGCTCAGTTTATTTTTCAGCACATCAGCATAAAATTTACTTTAAGGTTGGTCTTATAAACTTCAACTAGTATATCCATAGAATACTGGCACGCGCTTCTAAGGGGCTATTTATAAACCAAGCAGACTTTTCTGGGTCTGCGTTTTATTTCTCGATTCCTCCTCACTTTTCGAGACAAAATTTTTGGAGTAGATCTTACGCTTCAGGTTGGCTCAGAAATTCTCGATGGGACGCAGCTGGGGGACGTTGGGCGGGTACGCCGACTTGGGTACCACATCGATATTCAGCCACTCCATCTCCTCCAACGATCGCGTCGAGTAGTGGGGCGACGGCAGATCTTTTTGAACGACCAGTGATACACCCAGGCCTATGACAAGGACCACCTTTTCTCGTAGACAACATCTCAGCAAGCTCAGCTGTCAAAATAATGTCAACATTGTAAGTTGTGTTTGTTATAGCTCGTGTACGTTTTGTCTGTTGTTGCTCGTTTTCGTTGTGCACGTCATACAAAGCAGAAAAATCGCTTTCTGTGGTGTTTTACGTCAAAAAAAACAACCAAAACAAATTATTAGACTTCTATTTGACAGCTGACAGCGGGCCCAAATCAATTTGGGCCCAGGACATCCTGTCTACTGTCAATCACTGCTATTGATATAGGCTTGTCAATGGCCTGGATACACCCGTTATTCTCTCACTATGCAACTATGATATTTTGTAGCTTGAATTTATTGCAACAAACCACGAAGAAAACAACAAAACGTTGCATCGATGATGGGAAAGGGACAAGTTGCTGTATGAAAATGTTGTGATTCGCACACATGTTGCAACGATCTTGTTTTCCTGTAACAGCGACAAAATAACGTTTTGTCATTATTGCAACACACTGCAACACCGATAGTAACAATGCTTTATCAGTAACATGAATAATAGCGACAATCAGTTGTTGTTGTTGAACAAATTACTGATCTGAATAATTATAAAATTGAAAAAACCTGAAGAAAAAATGCCTGTATTAAATCACACACAGAACAAAAGCAAACACTATCTTCTGCAAACTTGTTGCAAATTGACTATTTTATAAGGACAAAATAAAAAATATGTGCGTTTAACGCCTGGTTTTCAACTCAGAACATCCTGAACATAAAGAAGTTCAGTACAGAGGATCTACAGTTGTAACTATAGTTTTTCCGATTACACAAAGTTACGATATCTATTCTACCATTTTAATTGAGCCTGGAAGGTCAACAGACATGATGAGATAATCTGGGATGTTCTAGGTGTTCCAAACAGTCCTGGAGCTCAGATCTTGGGATCAATAGTTGTAACTATAGTTTCACGGCTATTCAAAATTACAATATGTATTCAACCATATTCAATGGATCTTCAGGAAGGTTCACCAACATTATTATGAAATACCATGAAAAATACCAGGCTGTTCATTAATTCATAGATTAGGATCTACCATTGAAACTGTAGCTTATTCAGATGTGCAAATGTACGATGTGTTCAACTATGTTCATTGCTATAAATTAGAAGAAAAATTAGTAATCTCCATTTAATTCCAACTACCTTTGCTTATCTTCGACAGATACGCGTATTTCGTCTACAATGTGCAGACTTCTTCAGTGTCTCGTACTAATAACTCGACTGAAAGAAAACCTTCGTCACCTGCCGTATATATACTATTTTCTAAATACAAAACGTTTACCTATCATTATGTTGTTTATACCTATCTTATTATTAGTTTGTTTATACCTATCCTGAGTCAAAAACAAGTGTACTTAATATCTAA
>JASCZW010003476.1:0-24670 GCA_034211315.2 Aedes japonicus
TTTAGACTTGAGCAAATGGCTGAACTAAAGACTGTATTCGATGAACTTTGGACACACGCAATTGTTCGTAACTTTTTAGCGTGTGGGTAAAAATTATTGAAATTTTAACTGAATGTATTTCATTGTGTTGTGTCAATTGTGTAATGAGTTTCGTGAAAATCGGTCGAGATTTCAGTGATGGCTTCGAATGAAGAAATAGTGCGCCAACAAATTTTGGGCACTCACTTCGAAAACCCAAGCGCTTCTCATCGATGGATCGGAAAACAGCTCGGAATCGCACATTCAACCGTATCTCATGTGATCAAAACGTTCAAGGACCGTAAGACAACCAAGAGGAAAAATGGTAGTGGCAAAAACGTGGCACATCAAATCCGGAGAAGGCCAGGATGGTATTGAACCAATTTAAGCGTTATCCCAACATTTCGATCAGGGATGCTGCGAAAAAGGCGAAAGTTTCAGTTTGTTTTGTGCAGAAAACAATGAAACGTTCTAAATTACATGTGTACAAGGTCCGGAAGGCACCGAACCGGAGGGATAAACAGAGCTCGGTGGCCAAAACTCGTGCAAGAAAACTGTACAGGGAATGGCTCACAAAACCGTTCTGCATTGTGATGGACGATGAGACCTACATTAAAGCCGACACCACACAAATGCAAGGACAGGAACACTACGTCGCCACCTCTAAGTTGGCCGTTCCGGAGAGTGTACGGAAGAAGAAACTGTCAAAATTCGCCAAAAAATTCCTTGTCTGGCAAGCGATTTGTGGATGTGGCAAAATGAATGAGCCCTTCATCACCTCTGGGACCGTCAAAGGACAAATCTACAAGGACGAATGCCTCCAAAAACGACTTCTGCCCTTCTTGAGATCTCACGATGGCCCGACACTAAAGGCCGGATTTGGCATCTTGCCACTATGCCCGGCCCGTCTTAGACTGGTACAAAGATAATAATGTAGTTTTTGTACCAAAAGACGTCAACCCTCCAAACACTCCGGAACTTCGCCCAATTAAAAATTTTTGGGCAATCATGAAGGCAAAGCTCGTTAAAACTCCAAAACTGATAGAAAATGAACTTGCACTAAAGAAAGTGTGGTTAAAAGTAAGTAAGCAAGTCGGTCCTATCATTGCCCAAAATTTGATGAAAGGGGTCAAGGCAAAGGTGTGGACATTTGGGTTGGGAGGAGAGGTTCAATAAACCAATGATGTCAAAACTTAACCATTTAAATAGTAGTTCTTTATTTCCAGAAAGTTTGAAAAGAATTGGGCTCAAGTAAAATTTTTGGTGACCTATTTTGTGTGTCCAAATTTCATCGAATACCTTTCTTTAGGATATAAAAGCACCATTCTGAAGTTTCGATTATAGGATTTTTTTTCTTAGCAGTAAAAGTCTGATGCAGGTTATTAACATTCATGCCCGCATGGAACCGGGCTTTCTTTCGATGCCCTGAGTGTTGTCTAATAGTGCCAAGATGTTGAAGGCGTATCCGGCGTCCACAAAGTGCCACACGATGTCCGTTTTCGACGCGGTGGAGTGCCGTTCTTTGAACGGACGCACTTCTGAACGGAGTTGTTCACTGTTTTTGCCATCACGGTTAGAGTTCGACTGATAGAGCTATCAAATTTTGTCTGCTGACTCATGGGCTACTATGCATGGGTAGTTTCGTCAGTGTGGGTGAAGGTGAACCCATGAAAAATCGGCAAGTTTTGTCCATTTTTTTAAATGCAAACGTTAGCATTGGAATATCAATGCGATCAAATGTTTTGTTAAAGTCTGTGTGAAGAGCTTTAACGTGGTTGCCAGTAATTCATTGCAGTCAATGAAAAGATGATGAATTCTAATAAATGTGTACGATCTTTATAGAATCCTTGTGGCATGTTTGTAATTCTGCCACTAATTTAGGTAAACAATTTTACGTAGAACATTCGAATAATGACTTGGGAATGCAGGAAATGATGGCGATTCCACGATAATTACGCACGTCGGATTTTTACAAGATTTAAAACTGGGCACCAGAAAAGAGCAAGGATCATTTTCCGTCCATAGCAGACGCATCTCGATGCGGTCACCTACCTGACAGTCATTTTCTTTAAATTCTTCTTTGCTCAAATGTTTCATGAGGAACCTTCTGATTCTTGCAGAGTACAGATGCTCCTGAGGAGATCAAGCTGCTCCTAATTTAAAAAGCTGCTGCACGTATGGTCTCTGATGTATCCAGTTTCCGGTTCCTCGATTCCTATTAGCCCATAGACGATAAAACTAAGTCCCGATCTGGCAACAATCGACTCTTTTGGTTTTCAAGTACTAGGAGTATTTGCGATGCCAGAAGTCTATGATCCGGAGACCTCGGAAATAATCCAACAGATTTAAGGTCCAAACGTAACAGGAACGGAAACGGCAAGTTTGACAGTGGTAAAATGACGTCGATATGTCCAATTGGAATCAACTTGGATCTAACTAGATCCAGAATGAGCTTGCTGACATGGCCGTTCCTTTGCTGTCTCTGGCAGGTACATTGTGTGCTGCGGCTGCTTAAAGCTCTCCTTCCTGAACGCACATTGATATTTAATTTGTGCTGTTCCAAGTGCAAGTCCTTCGCGGTTCGGCAGTCCACCTCATGCAAATTGGTTGAGTAATTTCTCGTACTCCCAATTCACTAATCAGTGTTTTTTTTTCATTAGCGTATAAGAGGGTAATTTATTCTACTGCTGTTCAACGTGACATGCATTATAAGGACGGCTATGCCTTACGGTCATCCTGTCGAGGCTTACGAATCATGCCTTGTCTTTTAGTTGGAATAACAGTATTGAAAGTTTTGTTAAGAATGTACCATTTGGGAAAAAATAGCCTCTTAAAATGTTTGATTTTCCTGTCACACTATTCCCAAAATATATTAGGGAACGTTCATTAATTATGTCACGCAATAAGTGACTTATTATACCCCCCCCCCCCCTTGTCACGTTTTTTGTATAGACCTTCAAAGTTTTTGTATGGATTTTCACGTTTTCCTAAACCCCCTCCCCCCTTACTGCGTGACATAATTAATGGACCTGCCCTTAAGCACACCTTATAAATTTTATATCACATAACATGCGAGATAAAAAATTATCGAGATTTCAGTTAACGTGGCACCACACAATCACCAAGTGATCCGATCAGAAGCTTTGAGACTAGCACTCAATCGAATCAGGAAACGAAAATCATGCAACGAAATCCAACAGAAGTCAACGAACGAATCAATAAATTCAGCGCCAACATTAGCTTAGGGCGAAGCTGCTTTTGTAAACAATGACTTTCGAAGTCATTTTTCCTTGAACAAAAGGTCACAAATACTTTTGTGACTCTTTAAGGAAAAGAAGCTTTATCTCTTGTCGCTGATGTTTCAGTTTGAATGAATTGTATTCAACTTCCGATAAATTTGCAGACAAAGTGTTTGTTTACAACAGCAGATTCGCCCTAATCAAATGTTGGTGCTGAATTGTACAAGCAAGCAGTTTTGAACACGAAGTTCATGCTATGTTCATTCAATGTTTACCTTGCCCCATCAGTTTTCTGTTTGAGAGGTGCAGCAGAGCTTCTCATTGTGTGCGTTTATTAAAAAAAGAGCGTACAACAAATGATTTTTGATAAAATTAGGCTTTTTGACGTTTAATCACCTTTCCCTTTCTGGCACATGCAGAGGAATGATGGTTTGTTTTCGTCCAAAAGAGTTTTTTTCTTACTTGCACTCCTTTGATCTGAATGGCGCTGTAGTGTGCGTGCGTTAAAAGTCACTAAGCCTAATTGGAACCATCCTTGACCACAAGGGTGATTTGAGTACACTCCCGTTGAATTTTGCTTAATTTTTGAGAAACAATTGTATACTATCTCGTTTTCTCTCACGGAAAGTTTACTCAATATTTGGAAAAAGTGGATCTACTCAATTATATGAGTAAATCTACACTCCCGCTTCATTTTTCTCAATTTTTGAGTACAATTGTATACTATCTCTTTTTCTCTCACGGAAACGTTACTCAATTTTCGTAAAAATTTGATCTTCTCTAAAATTGAGTAGATCCACTTTTTAACGAAAATTGAGTAACCTTCCCGTGAGAGGAAAAGAGATAGTACACAATTTTACTCAAAAAATGAGTAAAATAAACAGGAGTGTAGGTCTGCGGAGATCCGGTGGGCTGCAGGGATGCCATATTCACAGACATGTCTGTAAATTTGCAGACTTTTCATTTCTGTTGCAGACTTTTTAACGATGCAGACACTTAGCAGATATTTCATTTATTTTGCTGACTTTTACAGACATTTGAAATATTTTTTAAATTCCATGTACAGGTATTCTCTGAACTTCTAATTTAAAACGCATAAGGATCTGAACAGTATTGTAGATACGGTAAGAAATTTTGTTGAATATTTTTTTTTAATATCGTAGGTATCATTTGAAGTAGAAATCCTTGAAGAAACGAAAGCGGTGGGCCACTTGGAGACACAATGGGCCGGGAGATAAGTATCGTGAAGGCCCTTTCCGAGGTAACATGTAGTCCCTACTTATGATAGGGTTCAATCCCACGTGAAAAATTATTGTCAAAGCGTTGGTAATATTGCTCCTTTGCCATTAAGTCACAACGAAAGTCAAAAAATTTACCGTAAAAAGGGGTTGCTGAGTTTGTTGTTCTAAAGCCCAGTTGGTTGCTACCTGGGGGACAGAACAACAAACAAAGTTCTGAGCTATTGAAATAAATCTTAAAACTCTGAATTTTCCTAAGTACTACTAAATCCATCATTTCAGTACATTTGTACTAGGGATTTAGAAATATATCCCTGAATTAGTCCTAGATTCCTAAGAGTATAGAAAGAAAAGACCCACAATTTAGGGTGCAGCCTGGAAAGTTTAGAAGGCAAGTTCCCAGAGCTTCAGGAAGATAATTCCAAAGGAAGAGACTTCCTCGAAAAAAAAAACCTTCTCCGATGGTCAGGTAGAAACTTCTCAGAAGTATTGGGAGCAAGCAGTTCAAGCAAGACGAACCTTCAAAAATTCACCACCGAACATTACCGAAGTTCAAAATCATACTTACCGGAACTTCAGGACAGAACCTCCCCAAAAATCAGGAGAGGACTTATCAGAGCTTCAGGACGAAGTGGAGGGAAGAGGACTTTTTTTAAGTTAGGAACTTTTCAGAGATTTTGCAGTTCTTCCCAGAAATTCAAGATTGAACTTCCCAGAAGTTCAAAAAAAAAACTGCCCCAAATTTCAGACGGGAACTAACCAGGAAGGAAACTACCTATTTTCTCAAAATATCAGGAAAAAAATCCTTAGGCTAGGCAGATTTGGCAAAGCCCAGAGGAGAACATTTCAAAATTTCAGAATAAAGATTTCTCAAAATTCTTAAGAGAGAACAGAATCCCTAGTAGCACACTTGTTGCCATTCAATTAGAGAACATAAATATGACTTTTTAATTCTAACTTGAGTACGAATAGCACGAAAATCCAATAGTTCCGGAACAAACTTCCTCAAAGTTCTGGAGAAAACTTCCCAAAAATTCAGAAGTCCTGGAAGAAACTTCAAAATTTTAATAATAATGTCCTCGCAGTGCAGGATGAGACCAATCAGAAGTTTGGGAAGAATAAGCTCAAGAAAAAACGAATTTCAGAAAGAAACTTACCAGAGAGGGCACTACCTGTAGGATCAAGAAAGATTTTTTTACAAAAATTCAAATAAGAATTCCTCAAAAGTTCACAAGAGGTCTTTTCAGAAGTTCCGAAGAGACCAAAAGTTTAGTTGGAACTACCCAGAAGTGCTAGAGAGCTTCCCTAAAGGTTCGAATCGAACATTCCAGCATTTCAGAATGAGAACTTCTCAAAGTTCAGAAAATCCAGGTAGATACTTTTGATAAATCAGGAAGAAACCTTAGGGGAGCTTTTTAGTAGCACAAGAAGGAAGTATTGGGGGACCTTTCTAATAGTTCAAGCAGGAACTTCTCAGAAATTCAGGGACAAACATCCCGGAAGTTCAGGAGAATACTCCCCTCGGAAGTTCAGAAAAGAACTTCTCATAAGTTCAGGAAGAAACTTCTTACAACTTCAATAAGATTTTCCAAGAAATTCTGGAGAAAACTTTCCCAAAGTTTGGCGGAAATTTCCCTCGTTGTTCAAGATGGGACTTATCAGAAGTTTAGAAAGTAACTATGTTCAGGAAAAAAAAACTTATCAAATATTTCTAGATGGTAAGGTTGGGTTCTTGAACGTGAATGTCGAAGAAAATAAGAAGTGACTACCAAGAAGCTCATGAGGATTTTTTTTCCTGAAGTTCAGGAGGAAACATACAATCCAAGAAAGAGATGCAGAAACATTTACATAATCACACATATAGCGAAAATGATATAACTCGCTCTCTTATTACGTCTTTTCGTTGAAAGAAGTCTAAGTTTGTAAAAAAAAACAGACTTTTATAGACATTCCCAGACATTTCAAATTTTTATCACAGATATTTGAAAAACATATCTGGCAAGGCTGTTGATGACGGCTGCAGCAACTTGAAGCCTGGTTGTTCGGTTGCAGCTTGGGTGTCTGTCGGCGATGATTCGGAGGAGGTTCAGTCGTACACGGACACAGATAAAAATAAACATTGAATTTTCTGCGTTATCTAATGCACAAAAAGCGAATGCTAGATTTGGCAGAAAATAATAGTATATTTCATATAAACTTAAGCCAGATAACGCCTGAATCTAGCCTTTTGTTTGAAAGATTGCCAATATTGTTGTATGGCTCATGAAAAATTGCAAACAATTTTGTTGTTTACGTCTCCTTTGGTTCGAAATTAAACGAAGGGAAATATTACGCGCTTGTTAAAATAAATTATTTTTTTCTGTGGAAATTTGCTTTAAAATCATCGAAATGCTGGCGGAACGATAAGGAATGTACCTAGGTTTGCTCTAATTGTTCTCAGTTCCACTACGATGATTACTGTGATTCTTCCGAGCAATGGTTTATCGCTCACGGCAAGGTTATCGGACACTGCATACAGTAGATTTAGCCAAATTCAAGGATTTCACAATTTTTGAACCTGACCATGTTGGATTTTCAACGTGGGTGTTCAAATTTAATTTCCATCTCCTAATCCAAGGCCACACAGTTAGAAAAAAAATGTAATTTTCAGCGTTATATAATGTACATAAAGGAAACGCTAGATTTGGCAGAAATTAAAGAGATATTTCATGTAAATTTAAGCCAGATAACGCCTGAATCTAGCCTGTTATATTAAAGTTTGCAAACATTGTTCTATGAAAGATTGCAAATTTCGTTGTTTACGCTTCCTAGGGCTTGATATTGAAAAAAAAACATCAAAAACTAAACCACTGAAAGAGAAGAGCCTGTCAAAGAATCTGCTGACAAAACATTCGAGAACCGACCACTTGGAGCGCACTAAAAAATCTTTAAGAGAATCGAGTTAAACCGTCCTAAAAAAAATAAAACTTGGTTAATTTCCAAAACAAAATGCTAACAACTTTCACATTTGAGAAATACGTTCGACACATGATTTATCTCGTGTTTTGTTCCATAGCCTACACCCATATTCTTGGTGTACACATTGTTCAAGTTAACAATACAATATGAAATAACAAACAAAAGTCCTACGCTTAGATTCAAACTATTTATATTCAATTTCATAACCTTCCAAGCTCTAACTATCGATACTTTCTCTTCACATCTTTGGTTCTAACATAAATTACTGTTCACTACTGGGATCTCATGATGATAGAAGGATACTTCCAATTTCAAAACATTATAATTTGGCGCACTGCACGCTATAAAAAAATAATCAGTAATGTAATATGAAATAGTTAAAATTTCTTGGGTTAACGTCCTTTGATTGATATGACTAAATAAATTTATCAAGGTTGCATCCACGTTAGCTCAAAATTTTGTGAAAATAATTCCTGATTTAGATTCGTTTGAGTGAAGACGAAAAAGTGACATTTTGAGTCACTCAAATTTCCAATCTTCATTCTCACCCAACTAACGAACTAGGAGTCAACTCACTGTAATAATCTTGTGGAGAGATAGCACCTGAAATGATGCTGCTGAAAGTCGCTAGCCCGTTTCATATTCTTTGCAGATATGTCACGTAGCAGCTCCAAGCTATTAGAGGATAACGTTCACTTCCCTTTTCTAAATAGCCTTCAACCAGGTCGCAAAATTCTACGAAAACGATTAGCTGAAAAACTTGTTCATCCTGACGTGCTAATTACGTACCAAAGTTCACGCAGTCGGATTTCCATAGCGTCTCAAAATAATCTCTGTATGCCTCGACCAAAGGAGAGGAATGGAAAATATTCACCATCCACCCTCAGGTAAAGATGGTGGGTAGATTAATCGCAGATGCTTAGAAATAAGTGGACACCGGCTTATGGCTGCATTGAAACACTTGTACTTGAGTCCAATTTTCCCAACGATGTAAACATGCGGAAGATTCTTATCTCTCCTTGGTGCAAGTGTCTCAAAATGAAATACATATACATATACATTCTACCGTGATATATTTCTGGACAGCATCAATTGTAGCAGAAGCTGAGTCAGAAAACATTCTCAAAATAAATTTTGAATAATTTCGCTTTTTCGCTTCAAAGCACTGCCGCATATGCCACCCACTAGCCAGTTGGTCGGTCGCGGCTATCAATTGATCTCTCATTTGTTTGTTGCAAAATTGTTCGTATTTACTCTTGTTTTCCAATTGTATTTCATCTACCTGATCACTGGGTAAAACGAGACCAACGTATGGGCAGGGAGAGTGTTGTTCGCACCGGGTTTCACCGGTGGGAAAGGCGAGCACGCTTTTAATTAGAGAAATCAAAACAAATCCTTCCGGAGATCGAGGTCAGACCACCGCTGGCCACGTTTCGAGTGAATTATTTTTAGTGTTGCATTACACAGCTGCTGACAACGTTGTAAAGAGAATGGATTCAAATAGATAAACTGGTTACCAAATCAAACGGTGTTTATTCGAAAGATATCAATGGATCTTGCGAGACGTTAGTATGAGGCAATTCATTACATAATTATTTTTTGAAATTGCAACGAGTTTTTATTTACTCATGCTAGTCAGTTCACCGATGGTGACTAAAGTCATGTTGCAGTCACAGATATTTGCATAGAAGATGTGATGTGACATTTCTTGCTTCCCCAAGTGACAAGTGTTACTTCTTCTCTCGAAATAACCACCACTGTACGAAAATGGTTTCACTTTTCTTTCGTTACAAATAGAACCATAATAATATGACGGACAAACCGAGTGTCATTTGATTTTCCATTCAAGCAAACATTAATATCAGTCGAACTCTGCTAATCCCCATCTTTTTATTAAATGACGCAGCAATGTGTATCCATGTCAATGGTCTTACTTTGGTGTGTGCATGAAACCTAAATAAGAAATATTATTTGTAAAAATCTAAATTAATTATGGATCTCAAGCAGCATTGAAAACATATTTATGAAAGTCATATTATTTATAATTGATTTAATAAGTTAACTTATGTAGGTGAATGTTTGATGCAATGCCACACAAATTTCAAATTTATTAAACCGACTAATTGAATTGTCATTCTTTTTTTTCAGCTGCGACACGTTTGTTTACGTCTGATATCTTATTTACAAATTATGTTTCATAAGTACAGCAAGACAAGTCTTTCGTATTTCCAGAAACAAAACATTGTCAGGCATGTTATGTGGTGTCATATTAGGCGAAATACAATAGTTTCTGTGATTTATTATTAGACCAGTAATTATTAAACATGTATGTATGATGCACTCGACGGTTTTCGCACCAACTCGAACAAATTTCGGCATCACCTTCTCAGATTACAACAAAACTTTATTGGTGTGTAGACCATGACTAGATAAGCCACATTGCATACTTAGTTTCTTCATTTTTTTCTAGACTGTCTTTTTCAAAGGGCTAATCTTTTATATCATTTGTTTTTCAAATGTGTTGAATAAAAATATGACTACTCCTACAAAAAAGTGTTGCATAAAAGTCACAAAATAAGTCAAATTTTAAGAATTAATGTAGTTGCAACCGTCATAACCTACGTACCATGTCATCAAGGATAATAGACAACATTCATTCCATGGGATATACCCATTGCATTTTGAGATGACTACATAGTCGTACAATCTTCACTGGTTTAGTTTTTGATAACAAAATACACTGTAAAAAAATTAGTTGGACATGAAAAAACAAAAACAAGAACATAATTACCTATCTTGAGACAAAATTTCATCGAAATAATATATGGTGTTTTTTTTAAATCGACTTTGAATTTTTTAAATATTTTTTTCCAGTGTAGGGCTCATTTTGAATTTTTTTCAATATTTTATTCTAAAAATTTGACATATTTTGTGATAATCACCCATACAACACTTTTTTGTAGGAGTAGTCATTTTTTTACTAAACACATTTGAAAAAAATGATAAAAAAGTTTAGCCCTTTTCACAAGACAGTCTAGAAAAAATTTTAAGAAAATGAATAAGCAAAGTGGCTATATAGTCATGGTCTACACACCCAGAAAGTTTCGTTGTAATCTGAGAGGGTGCTGCCAATTCCGAATACGATTTGAGGCGAAAACCGTCATTCACGTTTGCTGGCCGAATAATCGAAAACCTATTTCAGTTATACTACTAATATGTTATAATGAAGATTGTCAATAACTTCTATGGTTGAAAAATATTTATATTGGTAGAAAGAATTGGTAATATGATGTCGTTTCAGTAAATCTAAAGCGTAATCAACCAACATTTATAGTGTTTGCAATTTTTTAACCTATGCTCTTATCCTGAATTCGCTTTAAGTGATTGCCTACGCTTTTAAAAATACTGGATTTACGCGTGACGTTTTCTTATGCCTCGTAAATATTTTAGGCAGTGCTAGTCATTCCAAGTCAATTGGATTTATTTATATATTTTCACTAGCAGGTTTTCTTCATGATCTTCAAATGTCGTAAATTTGATCACATTTGATCGACATCCGTGTCAATGCACCCTAGATCTGCAGAATGTAGTCACAAATTCCAAATTAAGAAGGGAAAAAATGTTAGTTTAATACTACCCGAGCAGGAGACAATAACATATGAATATCAAATTTTGATCTTGATAACTGGCCTTGGTATTAAAGAGCTCAGATTAAGAGGTAAAATACTTAAACAAAATACCTAAGAATTGCAAGTAAAATATCTCTCGAATAATAAAACTTGTTATTTCCGATTCCTGAGAATACCTGAGAGGTGCTATATTGTTATTGTATTACTTCAACTTGGTATTCACATAACATTGTGGGATCAATTTTATGGTATTATCCTCAGACATTCTACCTCTTAATCTGAGCTCCTGCATACCAAGGCTAGTTATCAAGTTATTCGTTTCTGCTCGGGTAGTTGCAACAAAAAGCCGTATATACTCCTGCACACTTACTTGTAATTTGTTAGTTGAAGGTTTTTTTTTGTACGTTGAATCTTGGTAGATGAGACAAAACTACACGCTAGTTCAGATCTACTCTTAATAGAGTAATTTTCTTTACTCTTGACTTTACTCTGATTGTCAAAGCGCTATACTTATTAAACTAGAGTCATTATAATAAAGCTGTCTTAAGCGAGACACGTGATTCAGTCCAAGGGTTAGTCGATACATTGGCAATTAATTCGGAAACGGTTCGGAAGTTGAAAAGTAATGTTTTTTAAATGTTAATAAAATTAAAATATCGATACTTAAAAGGAGCTGTCACATCTTCATTTGTGGAAACTATGTTCCGGAATATGTGGGAGAATTGAATTGCTTGGAAAAATCCGTATCATCAATACCAATCGCCGTCAAGCTCTTCCAGTGCGGACGATCCGGAAAAATCAATTATAGAAATAAAATAAAATAAATTATGGAATTAGTAATAAATTAATCATAGAATTAAAAACATTTGGGGTAGCACCGGGTTTTAATGGAAATCAGTAGCGTTTATTCAGATATTTTAATCAGCTAAAATGAGATACTGAGTAATGATTACTTGACCTAATTTTGACAAATGACATAGTTAATCAAAAATTAATAACCCTATAGCAACTCTAATTAGGGTAGTTTCACTTTTAACAAAACTGAGTCGTTTTCTACTCAGTTTTGAGAAAATTCAAACAAGCGGTGACTGAGTAATGAATACTCTAATTTTGACAGGTGACCAAATTAATCAAAAATGAGTAACCCTCTAATTACTCTAACTAGGGTAGTTCCACTTTTAACGAAACTGACGCTACTCAGTTTTGAGTAAATACAAACGAGCGTGAATGAAACTGTTTATCCGTATTTTCGTAAAGACTGTTCTCGAAAAAATTGAGACATAATGATCGGCTTCTAACTTTTTAGTGTGTGGGTAAATTTTTTAAAATTTTTGACTGACTAGCAAAGAGTATAATGTGAAGGTTGGCGTTTTTGGTTCGACAGGCCATCTGTGAGTGTGGAGAGATGAGCCAGCCTTACATCTCGAAGGGGTATCACGAATGGGCGAATCTCCCGAGACGAGTACCTCCAGAAGCACCTCTCACAGAAACGAGAAGCTATTTTCAGCCAGATTGGGCATCCTATCCACTACGCGCGGCCAGTGTTAGATTGGTACAGATATAACCATGTTGTTTTTGCACCACAAGATTTCAATCCACCAAACTCACCGGAACTTGGTCCGAATGTGATGTTTTGGGCAATTATGAAGACCAAACTTTAGAAAATACCTTAGGTATTGGAGAACGAGCTGGCTTTGAAGAAACAGTGAGTAAAGGTATCAAAAGAAGTCAGCCTTTCTATTGTCCAAAACCTTATAAGTGGCCAGTTACCAAAGTGTAGACAATCGGTTATGCCGTTTTGGACCAAAATTTAATGAAAATCCAACGAAAAACGATTTTTTTGTGACCATTTCTGTGTGCCTCATTTTTTTCGAGTATATTCGTTTTTTTTTTTATTTATAAGATGGTAACCAGTGACATTTAAGTGATAATGAAGTGAAAATACCTGATTTACATCAACATTAAAGATACTGTTAAAACGCGTCACAATGTGTTGTTGTGGTTTTTATTTGAGAAAACACTTTCAATTAGTATAACTATTTTACTACTGCAACTAATATCAGCATCAAGCAAGTTAAAAGTTCTAAAGAGCAAACAATTTAAAGGAACCTAAAATTAATATTGCAGGATTTGGTGAAATTAGATTCTCAAGAACCACTCCATACCTTCTGGCAACTTTGTGCTTCCTTTGATTTCCAATAGTTTCATAAAGTTTTATCCACTCTCAGATACTAAGAGGCGGACTGGATGATATTATGAGCTACCTCCGTCTTGATATGATGTTTCGGGGTGTATGATGAAATGGCATGGATAACATTTAATTACCTAATTCATTACCTTATTTTGTAATTTTATGAACTAGTTATTAAAGTTTAATCAGGGTGGTCCTTATATTCAAACAAATACAAAATATTATCGTTTGATTGCACAAATAAAGGTCGTTATTCTTAAGAGAATTTATAGGCTAGCAAATTGCATGCAACTTTGCTTAAAGTTAAAATATACATGCATGAAGCTTTAAAAATACTTCATAAGAGCAAGTTTTTATTCAAAACTTATCTTAGCAGCATTGCTGTTTTTTAAGAATATCAGAAGGCACAACATTTCATGTGCCAAATTAAACGAAATAATTTTCCAAATAAAAGTTAAACACCTTAACTATATGACTTCAAATTCCGTTCAGAAATTCTGTTTCCATCTACCCTAATCAAAGAGATTATCATTAGGAAATAGCCTACTTTTCCAAAGAAATACCATCATAACTTTTGTTTGACAACTGATAGCTGATAGGGGCAAGCTCAGACAGACAAACATTGTACAGGGTGCAGCAGAAAATAATGAGAAAATTTGTTCTATGTATCTAAATCCCATTTTCAACTAATTCAAGCAATATTAACATTTTCGAGTGCAGTTATCTTTAAAAAGTCCTTTTAAACAAATTTATTCAATGTGTCTTCCATTTTTATTAATAACATCTTCGAGCCGATGCTGGAAGCCAGAGCATGCCCTATGAACGTAGTCCTCCTACATTGACTGCCATGTGCGTGTTATGGTTGACTACAGGGTTTCACACTAGGTGTGATGTTTTGCAGGCTCGTGCTTCAACATATGCCCAAATCGAATAATCCAACGGATTAAGATCTGGACTGCTAGGGGAGCCACAAATCCTTCGGCCAAACATCATGTTATCGTTCAACCATTGTTGGGTTCGATTGGACGTGAGACACGGCGCTCCATCCTGCTGTAGGACAAAGTTTTAGTCGTCGGAGAAGTTGACCTTTACCCAGGGAAGCACTTGGTCCTTTAAAATACCGATATACACTTCGGTATTGATTTAACTCCAGCATCAATGAAAACAGGCGGCATTTTCAAACCGTTGGACGCCACCAAGCCAAACATCATGACACCAGCCGGATGTTTGGTTTGAAATTTGCAATTTCACTTCTTCCGGAACGTTCTCCATTTTCTGCGGTGAAATAGAACCGGTCCGTGCGGCTGTTAGCCACAGCATCGATGCTGAAAAGCTTTTCGTCGGAGAACAGGATTATCAATTTTTCCTCCTTCAACAAGGAAAGCAATCTCTTGGAACGAGTCACTCGTAGTTCCTTGACCCGGTCCGTTATCAAGTGGCGTTCACTCTGGAGCTGGAAGATGCATACGGACTCTTTGATGATTCTCCGCATGGATTTCTCCGAAATATTGGCTTCCTTTGCAAATTTTCTCATGGAACGCACCGGGTTACGAGCAATTTTTGCACGGACAGATTTGATCACGTTCGGCGTGCGTGCAAAGCGTGGACGTCCGCTTTCCGGCTTCCGCTGCTTAGGACCATTATGCAGGGACTTTTCTATGCGGTAAACTGTTGCCAAATGGCATCCTACCACCTTGGCAATCTCTTTCGGCTTCTTCTGGACGAGCAACAAACTGGTGATCACTTCTTTCGCGAACATTTTGACGAATTTGCAATAAAACAAAAAGAATGTTTGGATGCAGCACTTGAAAGTAAACATAAACAAATACACTTTCGACAGAAATTAGTCACTAGCTACACGAATTAACCCAATACTCAAGTTTGAACATTTTCGCATTATTTTCTGCCGCACCCTGTATATCTTGAATCTCGAGCAGTCCGTTGAAAGATAATTTCAGCGCAGATTCGATTGGTCGCTAGGTAATGCTAGTGGTCGTAGCAGTTATATTTTGCAAGCGCGACTTGTTTTCCCTCGTTTGCACGGTCTGCAGATCGATGATCGGAAATTCGATCAAAAGCAGTCAACTGTTGCCATGGACCCTCATCAGGCAAACAAGTTTGTCCGACCTCGTAGAGTGGCAATCGAAAATCTTAAAAATGCCCAGTAGTATCGTGGACAACCTTAATACCCACGTCTTTGAGATTTAAAAGTGGGGCCTGCATTCTTCCATTCGCGCTTGAATGTAGCAGAAAGGCTGATTCGTGTTGCGGCACAGAAAATGGTCTGTAAAACATGGAGGCAAACACTTGCCTCAGTCTTGAGGAAATTGCTGATGCATAAGAAGAAGTGTTAAAGTGAATTTTAACCGTCTGAAGATTGGAGGCAGTGGTAGTAGCAACAATGGCAATATGGCTCGTCGTTTGTTGAATGATCCAGGCACCTCATCCCAACTGCTGGGAATCAGTAGAGAAGTTGTTGAGAATATTCAACTAATTACCTGTTTGGCACTGTCGTCAAAAAAATGGGACGCCATAAAGGTTGAAGATCTCAACAACAACGTCGAGAAGCTTGTGACTAAAAAATTCGATTCTGTGACAAATCTTCCTCGATCTCTTCATAAATGCAGTCATTTGCCGGAATTGTTTGAGCGATTAGTAAGAATAGAATTTTGAGATTTAGACTGGATGAAATTTAGAAATTCATTAAAGCCATTCTTTAAATATGTAATGCATTACATTCAATTAAATACTGCCATATTACACACCAGTAGGTCGTTAAATACTGCCATATCCACTATGTTTCAGAGACGAAAAATTAAAAGAACGTTGTCACAAACGTTATAAGCATGCCAGATTTCATTTTGCACGAAAAACTTCACCAGCCTACGGACATTATGCATATGTCTTTAACGTAGTCCAACCCGAAAATGGCTCACATAGAAGCAACATCGAAACGCCTAAATGTCAAGCCATCTCAAAATGAAGAGATTATCCAAAGGATGAAGTTTTACTTCGCTGAGAATGCAGTCTTCCTTATCGCAAATAGCGATACCGATGAATCCGAAGATGGTACGGAGTCTGAGTCCGAAGTCACTGATGCCATGTTTGCATTCGACAACAAACAATACATATTTTTGAACAGATCCGAAAGGGCCTGATTATGTGTTTTATTTGCTATCTCAGATGAAAACTAATAACTTTCCTATTGGATAAATAATTCAGCATGCAACCAGCAGGCAGGTGATTGTAGTTATAGTGGCAAAAACTTCTGGAACTATAGGATAGTATACGAATTAATATGAACGCCAAAGTTTCCGCAAATTAGAACACAATTAACTATTCTTCCGTAACTCACCGTTTGAGCGATTCGGAAAAGAACACAACACAACACAAACACAACGTAAAGATATCGATGAACACAAAACACTCCGACTTTCGGAGGATTGGTCGGTATTCGGAGAAAAATTCGTATAGCGAGCTATCTGCCACTGCTCCCGTAATCTTTCCAACCGAAGCGGCTTCCGACGAGTGATGCTCTTGCTCATTTTTCTTCCTCCAACCGCCAAACGGATTCCGGAGCCGACTCACCCGTCGTGCTTCATTTCTAATTTTATGGAATTTTTGCATAGATGAAAGTATTGAAAAATGCCAGCGGCAAAAACACACCAGCCACTGCAGCATGAAGCTTACTTCTCGATCTGCCTGCAAGTCATGCTTAGCGGGATTTTCGTCAGCGCCGACGTCTCACAAACACTAGCGTGCTGCTTTTTACACGCATAGGAATCGATTTTTTTAGTGTTTTCAACCACGAGATCAACTGTCAAAATGTATAGGTTGACAACGGTTTGCTTCCCATTTTCAGCCAGCAAAACGATTGTATTGGTGGAAACTGTTCCACTAATACTAACGGCGGCAGAAGAAGTCTATGATTGTTGAACACACCAACTCTCTATGGCCCAAGCACAGCGAGTAACGAGCATGGAAAACGGTGCAAAGCCCGATCTGAGCGTATGCTGCTTGTCGGAAAGAAAACAGGCTAGATCCAAACCGATTATAATTGGACATATCGAAGTCATTTGCAGCAACTGTCAAAATTGCCGTTTTCCGTTCCGTTTCCGTTATCATTGTGTTTGGACGGTTAAAATTCAAAGCAAGTTCCAAATTGAAGTAGGTTGATGTTGTAGATGAATAATGCAAGACCTTCCAAATATTTAATAATTGACAACAATTTGCCTTTAACATAATGAAATTTTACTGGACTCCAATGTGTCCCTGTAACGAAGAACACTGCCGCATCAGTAGGCTCATTTTACGTAAAACAGGCACTAAATAAATCATGCTACATGTCGACTTTATCTAATCATCCACTTCTGAGCATCTGTGACTGTGATAAATCATTGGTAAGTTCTTTCAAAATAAGCATGCACCATTTGAAGGTAGCCTCTGCTAATCGCTTCCCGCCTTGCGGTCGTCTACTTAATATTCCTAGCCACCGTGCCATCGCCACATTTCCGGTACGATACGATTCTTCGCAATTTATATTTCTTCCGTGCTGTCCCTTTCACCGTGCAGCATATTCTATTCCACCGGCCCACGTCAGATTCAAAGTGCCATAAATTATACCCAGGCTCATAATTTGAAATCTAAAACGCCTCTGAAATCGAACCGTAGCCAAGAGGGAAGCCAGCTTCATTGGCTTTTGCTGAGTTTAAAAAAAAAGACCACCGGAACTACGAAGATTTCCTCCTTGGAAACGCAGACAGCTTCGGGTGTCGGATGCTCACTAGTGCTTACGTGCTACAAGCCTTGGAACTAGATCTTTTCGTGAAATGAAAGAACAAAAGCGTCGTCGTCGTCGTCATCGTCTTCGCTGACAACAAGCCCGATTCGGTCTACGTCATACGATCCCGATTTCAAAATTCCCATCCTTGTTCCCACATGTACTCCGCCATCATCGGCTAGACGAAAATCATCGTGTGTATAGATGTCTCTTTACAGATGTTGGAGCACAGTGAAAGCACTCGGAACAGATTGAGCAAGACGGATGAACCGTAGCTGCTTCCCCACCGGTTGCATTGTAGGTGCCTAGGTCTGCCTTTACACGCACCGAAGACGGATGATGATGGGCGTTTCGGATGGCGCCACAAACGAGCGTGATGGCGGGGATGGGCCCATCTGAGGGATTTACTCTACGCTGGGAATTGGGTCAAACCAGAACGTATAGGAAAAAAGGAGTGCGCTTCTAGACTAGGAACAAAGCGTTTCGTCGATTCTCAAGTCAGTGTTTAAAATTTCATTTCACATTTAGTAATGAAGAATGAATTAGAATATCGCGGAGAACAATCGAGCCCAGTGCCTCCGGGTTGATGTTACCGGATGATGCCTTTACCGATCAAGCATTCAGAGCACTCAAAGTAAGCATACGTGGTGGGTGGTGTATTGGGTAATTGGAATATGACATGCATATTTTATTCCTAAGGGGGCACGAATGAAGTATCGTTTGCAGTAAATAAAGGATATAAAGTGATTGCCACCGAGGCGCTGCTCCTATTCGATTAACAACTGGAGTGAGTTTTCCAATGTTGATTTAAATTAATATTCCTTAAATGAAGCACAAAACATGATTGACCTTTCGAAATCGATCTGAATTTTTGAATACATGAACAAGATTTAAAAATAAACGGAAAACACTCCAACCTATCACGGCTAGAGATAATTGCTTCTCTAATGTTTCAATTATCTTCTTGACGAACGTCATGGATAAAATTAATTGAAATTTTAAGCTTAGACATAGTTTAATGTGTATTGTTTACATTCTGTGAGTTGATTTCATTAGGTGCGCAAAAGTTTTCAAAATTGCGACGAAAGAACAGTGCGTGCGCGAAAAAGTTTTGCACGAGTACTTTGAGAATAAGGATCTGTCGCATCGTGCGATCGGAAAAAAAAGTTGAGAATCGCAAATTATAAAGGTTAAAGGACCCTTAAAGGGTTTCAGGCGGATCGCTGAACGCATTCGTATAGCATGTCCATTTGGTTATAACCAAGCGGTACATAATTTGTTTTAGCTACATGCGGGAGAAAGTAACTCAGGATCGGATTGCCATTTGCGTGCCTTCAATTGATGAAAGCTGGGAACAACGATTGCATTCAATTAAAATAAACAAAGCTCACCGAATTGTCATGCAATTATACTGCCACCTGGTGGTATTTCCACCGGTGAATCGTCAATAAATATAAGTAGGCTATATGCGGAAAACAAATTGACAGCTCTTTACGTTCGTTTACGCACAGAAAAAAATAATTAATTTTAACAAGCGTGTAAAATTTTCCTCCGTTTAATTCCAACCCAAATGAGGCGTCAACAACGAAATTGTTTGCAATTTTTCATGCGCCATACAACAATGTTTGAAATCTTCCGTACAAGAAGCTAGATTAAGGCGTTGTCTGGCTTAAATTTACATGAAATATCCCATTATTTTCTGCCAAATCTAGCATTCCCTTAATATTGCATTGAATAACGCAGAAAATTCCAGTATTTTTATCTGTGCGGTAGCCATGGCAGCGCAATGAAGCCTTCGTTCGATGGTTTATAATACCACCTTGGCTTCCCCGGAGCGAAAAGTCGTCATCGTTCCGCACTTTGTATCGGTGAGACCATCAAGCGCAAGTTGGGTTGTTGTTGCATGGCCGGAAGCTGGTCGATGCGATCGACCAGACGGTCAAAAATTATTTGGCTAACATGGACAACAGCGTGACAAAGCAGAAGTGGGTGTCGGAAGCGCAAGCGGCCACCCAAAACCAGCGGCTTAAGGTGTTCGTCAAGGATGACCACACAGAAAAAAATAATTAATTTTAACTAGCGCGTAAAATTTCCTCTCGTTTAATTTCAACCTGAAGGAGGCGTAAACAGCGAAGTTGTATGCAATCATCCATACAACATACAAAAATGTTTGTAATCTGTCATACAAAAGGCTAGATGCAGGCGTTATCTGACCTCAATTTACATGAAATATCCCATTAGCTTCTGCCAATTCTAGCATTCCATTTATGTGCATTAGAAAACGCATAAAATTCAATGTTTCTTTTTATCTGTGCAGGTAACCATCAAGCAGTTCCAAAGCGTCTTTATGGTGGCCTATTAAGCAATTAAGTCACCTTAAATGCAACATAAATGTCGATTTTGGCCCAATATACGGCTGCTTTGTTGCAATGCTAAGATAATGCTGCATAATGCTAATATAATGCTTGGAGCATCTGAAATGTAGATTTAGGGTTGATTTACCAATTCAAATGCTTATTGATTACCTGGGTTCTTCCCTGCGAAACGCAAAGTGCTGTCGAACATGCATTACGAGAAGTACCTGACGCCTGACGGCAATGACTGGCAGCGGACCGGATATTTTACGTCTTCCAGGAAGAAGGTGAGCAGTGACGTGAAATACATCTCCCACACGAAGGTCCTCTTGTGGTTGACAATCAGTAAGAAGGGAATGTTAAAGCCGCTCTTCTTTCTTTGGCACTTGCGGTCAATGAGAAGGTTTCATTGACCTCATGGTCCGAAGAAAGGAAGAGCGGCTTTAACATTGCAACTTTCATTAAGAAACACCATCGAGGACGATATCATGTTCTAGTCGGATGTGGCCTCTGCATATGGAGTGTTTGAAAATTCCAGTCGTGATCAATAACGCCAACCCCCCAAAAAGCCCCAGCTGTGCCAAACTGCGTTCCATGAAACACAAATACGCAAGTGAATATCATCAGCAAATTGAAGCTTAAATACAAAGGGTGTATTCGATAAAAATGACACACACCTTTTTACTCACCAAAATTAAACCGGTTGTCGGATTTTCTTGAAATAGACGGAAGTAAGTCTTGAAGTAAGTTTCGTCATCCAAACGATGCAACACGTTGTTTGGTAAACAACTTCATGCAGTTTCCGGGCGCGAGTTTTCGAAGTGATGTTTTGCTTTTTATTCCGATTTGGAACATTTTAAACCTTTTAAACATGTAACTCAACATGTTTCATGGTTTTCTGCACAATACCAACTGACACCTTGGACTTTTTAGCGACATCTCAAATTGACATGTTTGGACGGTTCTCGAACTGTTGCACCACTTTTCTAACCATTTTACTGTCCATTGCACCATTTTTACACTACTCCCTTTCTTTTTCGGACTATTCTTTTCTCTAGATTCTCTAGGCAAGCAACGTCTTTAAAGACGGAATTGAGCATACCTGCCCAAACTCTTCTTAAAGGGTATGTGAATGGAGATTTGTTGAGTAACTTCTTCTTCAAAAAAAAAAACACAGTTAAAAGATTTAATCGGAACAACGAAAAAGCTCTTTGTGGAATTCGGTTGACTTTAAGGTGACTTACACAATAGGTTTCTGGCCACTTCAGTGACAAATATTTGGCTATTATACAAATGGACTGAGAATTTATGGTATTTTAAAAATGACAACAGTGTTGCCATCCTATGTCATGTATAATATAAAAAGAAAAAAATATTGTAAAAAACTTGGAAAAACAATCTGTACACTAAAATTCACAGTAATGCGTAGAATGCCGATGCCACAGTCATAAGGATCACCCAAGAAGTTTCAGTCAAATAAAATAAAAACCAAAGTAAGTCATGTTCGTAACCTCATCACAGCCGTTTAGTCAGATCTTCTAAGCGGTACGTTTTGAAACAGGCTAAACAAAGTCAGCAGAATATGATCCACATGCCAATCTGTTTGTCTTAGCCTTTCCTTGAAGTAATTGTGTACGCCATGCCAGCTGCAGTTACCGATGTTGAGGACTGCAATGCTAGGGCTGGCTGGCAGATGATTTTGCCAGTCAATTCTTTTTACCGCATATATCCCGATGAGTTTTGATATCGGCTCTCCAGCATTATTAAAAGTTCTCTTGTATTCCAAATGAAAAAGCACCATCATACTTTGTGAGTGGCCCCAATAGCATCCTTACTGTTTGTTCAAATCGCTTCCCATTGGAAAGCGCAACTAATGTTCAAATATTAGAATTGACGTCACGGGATCCAATGCTGCCATTCAATCCTGTAATCCAACATCCCAGTGATTTCTCGTGAAAGTGCAGAGGTGTTCTCGGCTTTCAATAAAGCGAGACTCACGTCAACATATTCCTTCCTTTTCCTTATTTGAAATGCATTCGGGTGAGGCCGATATTGCCTTAGTTTGAGGTCACCACTTTTTACACATTGAGGATGTATGTTAGTCCCAAGCATCATCCGTTGGTTCTCTGTGTTATTACTGCTTATCTGGCAATGACGGAGTAGCAACCTCGGGTAATAATGAGAAGTTGTGTTTTCGAAAACCTCTAATTGGAATTTGATTTCCAAAACTTGAGGTCTTTGGGGAGTGCAAAAACCCGCATGGCAAAAGTGTGTGCACTTGCTTCGAAATACTGCTTTACATATGCCCTTTGCTTAGTTTCAAAACTACTTCTTATAAATTTTCTAAACCTGCCAAACTCTATCGGGCTTATCGTTACTTTCTTCAAATCTTTGGTTCTAGCAGAAATTGCTGTTCACTACTGGGATCCCATGATGTTGGGAAGATATTTCCAATTTCAAAACATTATAATATAAATATGACGCACTGTAACGCAATAACTAAAACTTAATTAGTAACCTCGGACGGTCAATCACGCTCAAGCTCATACTTCCCGATGAGTTTTGATTCCCACATTTTTCCCCAATTTTCCCGAATTTGTGGCCTCTACATAAGTGTAGGCGTACGTCTCTACGAAAAGAGCGAACATTAAAATGAAGACAACAAATGACCTGACTGGAACCGGGACGAGAACGACAGGCAAAGGCAGATGGTATTTGTCGCAGCTGATGGAGAGTGATGTGAGGCTCCTGCGCTCCTGTTTGTTTAACAGTGCACGTGTGTATAATAGAGAGATACGGAGAAAGATAGATAGACAGAGGAAGGTCAAGAGAGAGAAAGATAGACAGAAATTGAGAGAGTGAAATAAAGATCGAGAGAGAGAGAGAGAAAATAGAAAGAAAGACTGAGATAGAGAGAGCGACTGTATTTGCTGTTACATGCAAGAGAGGTTAAGTAGTTTTTTTGCATCCCTCTCAATTATGTGTTACACTAACTGTTATGCGATGCTTATTTGATTCTCAATATTTCAGGGGTATATTTTTCGAGTAATACATGTTAAGGGCCTTAAAGCCATTTGTAAACAATGACTTTAAATGTCGATTTCTCTTTAGCCTTCCATAACTCTCGTGATATGAAAGCAGCATCTGGTAGAAGATGGTTAGTTCTACCCTAAGGAGTAGCTAGATATTGTAGGATTCTTATGATTCGTGAGAGATTAACGTTTAAAGTCTTTGTTTACAAATGGCTTTTAGGCCCTAATCTTGAATTACTCGAGATTTTTAATTGTTTTAGATTTCTTTTGTCTTATTAAAACTGTCCTTTTGCTTGTATTCCATAACACAAACTTCCATTCCGCTTATGAGAAGTATATGTATAGAAGTATATTATATATAAATATTTTTTTTCAAATATTCAAATTTTATTTGTCGTCAACCATTTCGCTTAACATCTAATAGTTTTTGTCTACTAACTATTTTCTAGTTAGCTTAACAAAGAAAAACTTTTCAAGTGTATTTTTATTCATTGTGATATCAATCGTTTCGCTATATGTGTTGCAACGGGACATCATTATTTTTAAAGGAGCATTTTTGGCATAGTTCGTTCTTTGATTGTGAATAAAAAATAAATTTCAATTTCTTCGAGAGCGAGTAGGAGCATAAAAATTTAAGATTTCTAATACTTCTGGAATGTTTATTCGTTGCTCAATAACATCAGCTATGAAAGCAATCATAGCGAAGTCTATTCGCCTTTGAAGTCCTACTTAAGTAATCAACAAACATCGCGACTCATATGATGGTAGTGGCAGACGTGTTCAACCTAATTTTCTTAGAGCAAACAACCCAAACTGTCTCTGAACGGATTCCATACGGTTTACATATATTCCTTAATATGGAGCCCAAACAACGCTACAGTGTTCTAGTATGGGCCTCACATATGCCACATATTGTTTTTTGGATTATAAATTTCAATAAACCCAAGCATGTTATTTGCTTTATAGATGATATTATTGTAGTGATCAGCAAAGGATAGCTTAGAGTCAACACACTACCAAAATCTCGTGTAAATTTCTGTCCCTGAGACCGACACATGCAAGAGTCCGTTAGCGCATAACAATGAGTTGAAAGAGATGAGAAAATAAATTCAACCGAACACATCTTTTGTCGAATTGCGAATGTTTCAGTTTCAGGAGACACAATTTTACAAGAAATCTTTCTTTACGTTCCCGAATATTACATTCCTCGACTTTACGTTCCCGGACTATT